>RJWM01002345.1:60446-131169 GCA_004363535.1 Dasyprocta punctata | reverse complement strand
TCCCTCGCTGGCATAGGCTGATTCGTTCTCCATGTTACACGTTACCTTGAACATCCAGGTTACTACTGCACTTTGGGTTTTTGGTTTTTGTTATTTTTTTGTTTTGTTTTGTGGGGTTTTTTTAGTTTTTTAAAATTAAATTTATTGGTACAATTGAAATATACATAATGATCATATTCATCATAGGAAATTTGTACCTACACATAATATACTTCACTTCCTCTTTTTTTCCCCATTCTACTCCCCTTCCTTCAGCACTTTCTCCCCTCCTTATATACAAAGCTTTGCTTCCATTTCATCTTCCTTTTCTCATTTTTTTCTTTTCATTTCTTTTCTCATTTTTTCTTTTCCTTGCATTCCTGTTTCCTTCCACCCTCCCTAGCTCTCTTTTCCTTTTGAAAAATTTCTTCTTATTTCACAATATCCATTATGCTTTCAGTCCTTATTGACACTATCAGTTTTTCACACCAGAGAGACAATGTGATATTTATACATGTGTGTCCAATTTATTTCACTTAAGAGTATCATCTCAAAGTCCATCCATTTAGCTATAAATATCTCAAGTTTAGCCTTTATAATAGCTGAGTAGTACTCCATTGTATTTTTTAAAATGCTTTTTTTTCATCCATTCATCTGTTGATGGGCATTTGAACTGTTTCCCAGATTTAGCTATTACAAACTGTGCTGCTATAAACGTGGGTGTGAATATATTGCTGTGCTATGATGTTTTGGTACAATGCTTGCTTTCAGGAAGATACCAAGAAGGGGAACAGCTGGGTCAAATGAGACCTCTAGTCCTAGTTTTTTAAGGAATCTCCACACTGATTTCCACAGTAGTTGCACCAGTCTATGCTCCAACCAAGTGTAGAACAGGGTTCCTTCTTCCCCACGTCCCACCAGCATTACTTATTCATTGATTTGTTGGTAATAGCTATACTTTCTGGAGTGAGATGGAATCTCAGTGTTTTTTTTTTTTAATTTACATCTCTCAAATAACCAGTAATGTTGAAAATCTTTTCATATATTTATTTGCCATTTGTACTTCTTAATCTGAGAACTGTGTATTCATCTGAGAGGCCCACTTTTGGATTGAGTCTTTAAATTTTGGGGGTCTGATTTTTTCAACTCTACACATTCTCAAAAGTAGTCCTTTGAGGAAAAACGCAAAAAATTTTTCCCACTCTGTGGGTTGTCTTTTCACTCTATTGGTGATTTATTTTGCTGTGCAAAAGTTTTTTTAATAAGAATTGTTTGCAGTTGATTCTTTGTAATATTTCCCATGCAATTGGGGTTTAGTTCATGAAGTCTTTTCCTACACCTACATTTTAAAGAGTTCTAACTATTCTCTCTTCCAGCATATTTAGTATTTCTGTTTTAATATTTAGATCTTTGGTTCATTTTGATTTTAGTACAAGGTAATAGACATAGGTTTAGTTTTAGTCTTCAGCATGGGGAAAGCCAGTTTTCACTGCACCATTTACTAAAGAGATTATTTTCCAGTGAACGTATCTGGCCTCTTGTCAATTCATTCTCAGGTATATTTTTTCCACTACCATGCTGCTTTTATCACAATAGCTCTGTAGTATAATTTCAAATCAGGGATTGTGATGTTCCTTACCTTCTTCATTGCCCAGAATTGCTTTTGCTATTCTAGGTCTGTTCTGCTTTCAAATGAATTTTAGAAATGTTTACTCTAGTTCTGTGAGCCACACTAATGGTCTTTTGATTGAGATTACATTAAATCTGTGTAACAATTTTGGGAATATGGCCATTTTCACAGTGTTGGTTCTTCCTACCCAAGAACAAGGAATATCTTTCCATTTTCTGATATCCTCTTTGATCTCCTTTTTCACAGCACAGTAGTTTTCAATGTAGAGATCTTTCACTTCCTTTGTTAGATTGATTGCTAAGTATTTCATTTTTGAATGCTACTGTGGAAGGTGTTATTTCCCTAATTTATCTCTCAGTGAGTTTGTTATTTGCATACAGGAATACTAGTGATTTTTGAATGTTGACTTTGTATTCAGCTACACAACTGAATTTCCTTATTAAATCTAGAAGTCTCTTGTGGAGTTTTGGGGGTCTTTTATATAGAGTATCATTCATTTGCAAATAATGATAATTTAACTGCTTCCTTTCCTATCTTTATTCCTTTTATTTCTTTCTCTTGTCTAACTGATCTAATGTTTCCAGAAAATATAGGAGTAGTAGTAGTGGACATTCTTGTCTTGTTCCTGATTTTAGGATGAAAGATTTCAGTTTTTGACCATTTAGTAGATAGCTTTTATCAGATCAAGAAAAAAGCAATCTACTTCAATTTCTATAGGGTTTTTATGATGGATAGGTGTGGAAAATTGTCAAATGCTTTTTTGGCATCTAAATGGTTCTTACTTTGTAAATATCCTCATCCTATGCAAAGGAAGATAAGGAGATTTGTGAATGTTACACCCAACCTGGAGGGTGGGGAGGGGGGGTGTGCTGTCCTGTGTACAATATAAGGGAGAAAAAGAGGCTTGCCCTTGCTCTCTTTTACTCTGGCTGCTTTTGCTCGGCTGCTGCCTTGAAATGTTGTCCCTGTGCCATGCCACCCTCCTCCCTTGGAGCCAACTGATTATGGACTGAAACCTCCAAAAACTATAAAAGAAATAAACCTTTCTTTCCCTAATTTTGGGCATCAGGTATTTTGTCCCAGCAAGGAGTGAAAAGTAACTAAGACAGTCATTAAAGAGTTTGAGGAGTAATGGCCTTAGATCTCTGAATTTCTTGTAGAATTCAGCAGTAA
This sequence comes from Dasyprocta punctata, assembly GCA_004363535.1. Taxonomy (NCBI): domain Eukaryota; kingdom Metazoa; phylum Chordata; class Mammalia; order Rodentia; family Dasyproctidae; genus Dasyprocta; species Dasyprocta punctata. The sequence goes on along the minus strand of RJWM01002345.1, from coordinate 128,387 downwards.
ATCCATCAGGACTTGGGCTTTTCTTTTTTGGTAAGCTTTTAATTACATTTTCAATTTTGATGCTGATATTGGGTTATTTAGAACTTTTATATCTTCTTGATTCAACTTTGGTAATTCATATGTCTAGGAATCTGTCCATTTCTTCTGAATTTTCCATCCTATTAGAGTAAAGGTTCTTTTTTTTTTTTTTTTTTTTTTTTTTTTTTTTTTTTTTTTTTTTTTTTTTTTTTTTTTTTTTTTTTTTTTTTTTTTTTTTTTTTATTATTTTTTTTTTTTTTTTTTTTTTTTTTTTTTTTTTTTTTTTTTTTTTTTTTTTTTTTTTTGCGGCACCAGGGATTGAACTCACAACCTCGCGCCTGCCAGAGCAGGCGCTTAAGGCACTGAGCCAAACTCCCGGCCCTGGTTTTTTTTTTTTGAGGCAGGGTCGCACTATGTAGCTCAGGCCGGCCTTGCACTCGTGTTGTAGCCCAAGCTGGCCTCGAACTCACAATGCTCCGCCTACCTCAGCCTCCAGAGTGCTGGGATTAAAGGCGTGCGCCACCACGCCCGGCTAGAGTAAAGGTTCTTGAAGTAGGTATCAATAATCTTCTGGATTTCCACAGAATCCATTGTGGTTTCACCCCTAATTGCAGGAATCTGAGTCTTTCTTTTCTTAAATAAGTTTGACTGAAGTTTTATCAGTTTTATTTAATCTTTCAAAGAACCAACTCTTTGTTTTTATTTAGTTTTCTGTAATTTTTAAGACAGGGTTTCACTATGCAGTTCAGGTTGGCCTGGAACTCAGTTTGTAGCCCAGGCTGGCCTCCAATTCACAGTGATCCTCCTGCATCAGCCTCCCCAGTGCTGGGATTATAGGCATGTGTCACCACACCCAACAAGAACCAATTTTTTGATTCATTGACTCTTCGTATTGTTTTCTTAGCTCAATTGCATTAATTTCTGCTCTGATTTTTATAATTTCCTCCCTTGGGTTTGATTTGCTCTTTTTTCTCTAGAACTTTGAGGTTCAACATTAGACTGTTTATTTCAGTGCTTTCTGTTTTCATGATATGAAAATTTACTGCTATAAATTTTCCTCTTAGTACTGCTTTCATTGCATCCCATAAGTTCCGGCATGTTGTATCAGCATTATCATTTAATTGTAGAAACTGTCTAATTTCTTCTTTAATTTTGTCTGTGACCCATTTGTTGTCCAGGAGGGTGTTATTTAATTTACCTGTGTTTTTGTAGTTTTGTGTTTCGTTTGCCATTGATTTTCAATTTCTTTGCACTAAGGTCACATAATCAGATAATACGCATGGGATAATTTTAATTCCTTTGGGTTTATTTAAGCATGTTCTATGGGCCAGTATGTGATCTATCTTGGAGAACAACTCATGCACAGCTCAAAAGTAGGTGTATTCTGGTGTTGTGCAGTGGTACACTTAGTAGATATCGAAGTACATTTGTTCACAAGAGGGTTCATTTTTGATGCTTCCTTGTTGATTTTTTTTTGTCTAGTTGCTCTCTTGGTGTCTGACCGTGGGGTTTTAAGGTTCCCCATTACAATTGTTAGTGTTCATTTCATTTTTCATGTCCATTAATATTTGTTTTATATAGTTGAGTGTATGGTGTTGGGTGCAAATATATTCATGATTGTTATCTCTTCCTGTAAGAGTTTTCTCTTAGTAAGTGTGTTGTGACCTTTTTATCTCTTTTGATCAGTCTTGGCTTGAAGGTCACATTGTCTGCAAACAGAATAGCTACTTCTGCTTTTCTCTGGGCCCCTATTGCATGGAGTATTGTTACTCATTCTTTGACTTTTAGTCTATGAATTTTTTTTCTGAGGTCAGTGTGTTTCTCATATACAGTGTATTGTTGGATCTTGTTACTTAATCCATTCTACCAGTCTGTTTCTTTTGATTGGTTAATAGAGACTAGTAACATTTATGGTTAAAAATGATGTGTGTTGGTTTATCATTGTCATATTATTTTCCTGCTGTTGGTACCCTGCTTTTCCTCTCTACCTAATTGCTTACCCTGCTTGGCAGTTTCTTTCATTGGTGTTTTTGGAATTGTAGTTTTCATTATCTCTTTCAGAAATATCCTTCAGAACGTTTTCAAGTGCTGATCTGGTGATCATGAACTTCTTCAGTTGTTGGAAGTATCTGATTTCTCCATTGATTTTGAAAGATAGTTTTGCAGGGTACATCAATCTGGGTTGGAGGTTATTTTCTTTCAGTATGTGAATTACTTCACTCTAAGCTCTCCTTGACATGAATGTTTCTGTTGAGAAGATTCCTATGATTCTTATGGACTTCCTTTCATAGGTGATTTGTTTCTTTTCTCTAACATCTTTTAATATTCTGTTCTTGTACTGAATTTCTTGATTATTATATGCCTTAGTATTGATTTCTTTGATCATGGATAATTGGAATGTTATATGCCTCACTTATTTGTATGTCAATTTTTTTTCCATGTTTGGGAAATTTTCTGGCATTACTTCTGTGAACAGGTTTTTTATGTCCTTTGCACCCTCTTCTGATTTTTCATTAATTCTGATTAATCTTATGTTATTCTTGTTTGTATCATCTTGCAGCTGATGGGTTGATTTTTCATGGTCCCTTTCTGTTTTTAGGATATCTTTCTTTTCATTATCATTAATCATAATCCTGTCTTCTAGATCTGATATTCTGTCCTTGCCTTCATTCAATCAGTTACATATTCTTTTGATGGAATTTTTAATCTCCTGGATATGTATTTGAATCTGTTTCATGGATTCCATTTCTTTTCCATGTTGGAAATTCATGGTTTCCATCATTTTTCTAAACCCTTCTGTTTTTTGGGTTTTTTAAATGTCTAGTCTAGATTTGTTGAACAAGTCCTTCCTTTTGATTGTCATTTTTTGTAGTCAGGGTTCACAAATGAAAAGATTTAATACAGGAAACATAATTTATAAGGTTATTTTACAGTATTCACCCAAAGAGTCAAATACAAAAGAGTGCAAGAGGAGTGTCTACACAATTAGAGACACGAAGAATACAACTGAGAGCCTAGATCCCACAGTAATGTCCTATAAAATTCCAGCTGAAGTGCTAGAGCCCATGGCAATGTCCTCCATAAGTCCAGCTGGAGGCCTAAAGCTCACAACAATGTCTCATGCAAGTCTGGATCAAAGATGTGCATTGGGAAGGTCCAGTTGTTAGTGGTGGAAGCTAGAAAGTCTGTGATAGCAGGATGAAAGATCTCTGCCAGCCTGCTGAGGGATTTGCACTGCAGCCAGGATGCAACATTCAAGGTAAGGACTAGAGCTCCCCTCAAAAGAACCACAGCCATCCTCAGCAACAGCAAAGACCTGAGATCCTCAGACAATAAGAACAGCAGAGTTCACATCAGGAAAACCAGCATGACAAGCTTCTCCAGGAGAATCAACAGCACACCATTTTCTCCTCCAGTTCTCTTTTATATTATTGGCAACAATCCTCAGGTGGGCCTTCCACACCCAGGTCCATGCTGATGCAGTTTAGCTGGATGTTATAAGTTCATCTTTAGTTAATCCACCACATCATTTCTTCTTTTACCTGAGAGATTATTTTCCCTATAGCCTCATCCACCTGTTTTTTTTTTAACTTCTGCTGTTATCATTTCAGAAAATTTAGGTGGGTGGTTTCTGATTTCCTCTACTTCACTGTTCCCTGGACTTGTCCTGAGTAGGCTAGAAGTCTGGGATTTCATTTTGCTTCTGTGTCTTTCCTTTTCTATTTTTTTACTTTTTTTTTTTGTATGTTTATGTGTGTGTGGATGTGTGTGTTAATAATTGTAAGTATGCTATGGTAGATAACTTCATCACTAGGATCAAGGCTTCTGTAGGAAATGTCTTTTCCTCAGAGCTGTCTTCTAGGTGTAGGTTGTTCTTGGTCTTTGTGTCTATCCCAAGATCCTATCTTTCCAATTTATTAAGGATGAGATGTTGCTATCTATTTGGCTCAGCACTCAGTTCTTTGGTATTGGACTATGGTGATAGTTATGACCCAGGACAATCAGTGTTGTCACACAACAGAGAAAAACTGATAATAACATGTATGACATACTGGTTAAAGTAGTACAATTCTCAATAATGGCAGTATCAAGCACAGACTAGAAACTGACAAACTATGCTATTAACCTGGAACCTTTAACCATCAGAGCAAGATCTACAGTTACATAACAGAATCCAACATAAATCAGGAATTTGTTTACAAAGATTTTCCCCTTAGTAGAATGACTCTATTGTATGGAAGTGGATATAAGAGGGGTAGGGAACAAAACCAAAAGATAAATGAAGAGAAATATAGTAGAAGCAAGACTAGAGAACAAAGGAGGATCACCCAAGCTTTGGGAAACTGGAGAAGAGGACAGGCGAGAAAGAGTGAAGATGAAAGCAAAAGTTTATTGAAGCAAGTCAGAAAGACTAGAGACAATGTTCACTCACATGAAAATATCATAAAATCAAGAGAGATATTTGAGGAAAGAGGATGAATAGAATAGAATAAAAATAAACGTAAAAGCCTAAACAATCTAAAAAAGAAGAAAAACAAACAACCAGATAGAAAAATGAAACAAACAAATAAGAATAATAATTAAATTCCTCTGGTATCCACAGTTCTGTGGCAGTGTTCAAATCCGAGTTCAGAACTGCTAGGTAACACTGTCAAGTCTTCAGTATGATTAGTCTTGGCCTCTAAGTGTCTCTATGTCACTCTCCCAGCTGCTGTGGTGCCCTCAGGCAGGGACAGCCAGTCGCTAATCTCAGTCCCATGTAACATTGACTCTTCCTAGTCCTTGCATCCCTTTCTCTGTTCCACTCCACTGCGACGTCTCTATCCTGTCATCCTGCTTGTTGCAGGGTAGTGGGGAGGGGTACCACTGCAACTGCAGAGACAACCCAAGGTTGCGTGGTTTCCCTTCAATCTCCTCTCCAGCAGGTTGAGTGCTGACCTCCCAGGGCTGTTGAAATCCCCTGCACCTGTGTCCCTCTCTCAAGCCATTGGTCTCAGAGCAGGAACAGTTGTGCACTACCTCCACTGAGGTCCCTAACCTTGTTGTCATTAAGGATTCCAGCTCACTGCCAGGGCAAATGACCAAAAAGATAACAACAACAACAACAACAACAACAAAAGCTGTTTAGCCTTTTAGAAAGGAAGCAGTTTCATCACTTGACCCTATGTGTGCTGGCAAAATTAGCTTCCAGGCTACAGCATCCTCTGTGTGGAGGAAGGCAAAAGAGGCAAGGGGACCTTATATCCCAAATCTAACCTATGTAACTTGAGTTATCTACACTATTACAGTCCATCAGTTTCTTGGAAATTACCCAGTATGGTGATTCTTGCTGAACACTCGGGTGGCAGTGACACCAGCAGCCCTGTGGGCTGCTTCACAATTTTATAAAGTCTTATGGATATGATTTGTTTGGTCTCTTATTTCAGATTGATTTTGGCATCAAGATGTATGTCCCTCCTTTTCTTCTAGTTACCTGTGTTTTAAGTTGATTTTCTTTGAGTAGCTCTAACATGGCTCCTCCTCTATCCAACTATTGAATTTCTGTTCCTGGTATACTTTGTACTCAGGAACAGGCAGAGAAACCATAGTGCCATACCCTCCAACTATTCTAAATTCTCTGTATTCTCAGCTAAGAAAAGAATGTTTTATTAGAGTTCAAGCAAAATGAAAAATGTGCCCTTTCTGGAACAAAAAACAGTAATGTGAGTCTTGTAAAATTTGTGTCTAAATGTCCCTCCAAAGCCTCATGCAGTCATTTGCTGACGTTTTTCAGAGGTAGCTGGATCTGCAGAGTGTGATGCTGGGATTATGTGTGTGATTCATTACTAAATTAGTCCACTGATTGGTTTGGCATAGCTCTGGGTGTGGCCATAGGAAGGCCCACCCAGGGTATGAGTGGTACCACTCAAAAGGTGGGTAGCCTGAAAAGGATAAAAGGGAGAGGTGGCTGCTGCTTCTGTTGCTTTGCTACCTTGCTGTTTTTCTTCCTTCTGCCTGCCCTGCCAAGCCATGGACTGTTTCTCCTCTGTGATGCCCCCCCCTGTAATGCCACTCTCCCTTGCAGCTAGCCAACTTTAGACTAAAACCTCTACAAACTGTGATCCAAAATAAACCTCTTCTGCTTTAACTTTGGGCATTGGGTATTATGCCTCAGCAATGAGAAAAGTAACTAGCAATAAGAAAAGTAACTTTTTATGGGTAACTAATAAAGGCAATCCTTAAAGTTTTTGCAGTTTCCTTAATGAACCGTGTCTTGAAAGCAACCTTTAGCAATAGCATTTTATAAACAGCACAATACAACATACGAGGACATTAATTAGACTACACAAAGTAATTCTTGAAACATGTTCAACATTTCAGCTTAGTTTTATTTCTGCGTCTCTGTACATGGAGAGCATGCAGATTCAAAAGCAGCCCAAGGCAATGACAGTGATGCCTGCACCTGTGCAGTATTCTCGGCATCTACACAGTCATTAGCTCACTTTACATAGTCCTGCTTCAGTGGGCTGGCTGCTCCTGACAGTAAGTGATATTCCATGGTTGCTGAATTTGCCATATCTTCAAATGTCAGCGAATATATTGTACACATTTTCTTATGTAGATGATCGCCCTTCACTTTCTGCCCTTTGATGGCTGCTATAGAAGCTGAATGTCTAGCCTCAGGCTCTGTATTAAGTGTATACCTCTGTGACTATAGTGCAGAATTGGGATATGTTGACCCCATTAAATAGACTTCTAATAACACTGGAAACTGTAAGTTTTACAGTGGTTCATTATTTTATGAAAAAAATGATAATTCTAAGAGTTATTTCATTCCCAACTGATTTGAAGTCAATAGAATTACGCAGCAGAGACAGAAGAAACCAGGACAGGAGTGAGGAAAACTTATTTTCATTCCTAGAGCTGTCTCCCAGGGACATTTAACTAGTCATTTAACCTCAAGGGACCACCATTTTCTCATCTATCCTATGACAAGCTGAGATTTGATGAGGGCTCAGCTTCCTTTATAATACTATAGATGGAAAGAATCTTTACAAAACAAATCAACTGGAACAACTACTATGATGGAAGGCAATCTGTGCTAGGAAGAAGTGTGATTTCACAGAGATTTCAGGACCCAATTGGATGAACTTGTAAGAATCTTCTATCATCTGTACTGTGATAATAATCTGATCATCTCACAGGTTGGTAAGAAGAATTTGATAATTTATGTGAAGCACTTGGCATCATGCATGATCCTTTCAACTAAATAAATCATAAACAATTATTAACATTTTATATATAGTTTAGCATCTAAATTGTATACTGTTTTTACATTTCAAAATTATAATACTTAAAAAGATACTGCTATGACCTCGAATTTATCTAAGTCCTAGGAGATAGGAAGGAAGAGGAGAGAAAATGTTCAAAGACTGAGGACTGGGATATTTCCTTAAATGGCTGTGAAGACTGAAAATGATGTATACAAAAGTCTCATATACAGGTAACTGTTAAATTGTAGCTCATGGTCCATTGCTGTGCATTCGAAAATGTTAAGTAGCAAAAGTCCATAGTCTTGGTTCATAATAAATTATATATACAATACATACACTACCATGCTGGTGTTTTTCTTCATTTAGATTTCACACTCAATCCCTGGGCTAAAAGAAATTCAATATGAGAAAAGAATAATGCAAAACTATCAAAGGATCTAAGTAGTACTCTGCCAAAAAAATAATTTTATGTGATTTCTTTTTCTAATCATTCCCCAGAGAAACTTAACTCAAATATTTTCAGTCTTACACATGACTTGAAGATGTACAGAGGTAAGTAGACAAGAAAAAAATTTAAAGAGAAGTTGGAGATTTATTAAGATTGAAAAAAAGTAGAGAAACAGTTATATTTTTCATTACAAATATTGCAAGATAGCCAATCTGTTTCCTGAATTTAATACTTCTGGTTTGCCCAACACAGTCATTTTCCATTTGTTATAGAAGCAATTTTTCAACTTCTGATGATACACTAGGACTAAAATACTAACTTAACTTTGCAATACAGGTTAATGCTGTCCTCACATATAAAAAACATTTTCTATGATGGTAATCATACCTTCCTCTTTCACTTTTAAAATCAGTTTCAAATATTGCCTACAGAGTAATCCCCTGCTGTAATGGTTTTACATATATAAAGCTCTCCTTTGACTTTGAATTGCCTTCAAAATCAAAATTAAGTTTCTTGCCTGGTTGGTCAACATCATCTATCATAGGCCTCTGGAAATTGCTCTTCTATTGTTTCCCCAGCTCAGATTTAGTCTTCTATCCTACTTTTCCCTTCTCCTTCCACTTCCATCTTTCCTTTCCCTTACACATTTCCCTTATGCCCTCATATATATTCAGCTCAAAAAACACTTCCAAATCAGGGTTCTTCTTGACTTTCATCTATTACAAAAACTCCTAAGCTCTAACCTTGTCTATTGCAAACGTATTTAATGAATAAGAATCTCTTCTACAAATTTTCTTGGGTACAGTCCTGTAGTTAAGCAAGATTTTATATGTAATATAGGCCATGAGTGAATGATTTTTTTATTTTATTAATTCATGCTAACACAGGGCTGGGAATCTAGCTCAGTGGTGTAAGCACCTGCCTGATAGGTGTGAGGTTGTGAGTTCAATCCCTGGTACCAATAAATAAATAAATAAATAAATCAAATCCATGCTAACATTACTTTTATTTGGGGAATATGTTACATATATTCAATTATCCTAATCAATTTCAATGCTGTTCCCCCTTCTGCTTTCTTCAAACATCCTGCTTGTCCTCTCCCCTGTCTCCAGAAGTCTACCTTCTGGGTTCCTGTACTCTTTATTTTAATTCCTTACTTATTAATTTTTGTATTTTAAGACTTTTAATATGAAATAAATCACATAATATTTAAATTTCTGAATCTGGCTAACTTCACTTAATAGGGTGGTTTTAATCCATTTCCCTCAAATGATATGATTTCATTCTTCTTTATGACTTATCATATTTTTAATCCACTTACCTCTTGATAGGCATCTAGCCTGTTTAAATTGCTTACCTCTAATGAATTGTGCTGCTATAAACATGGGTATGTGAGTATCACTGTAGTATGCAATCTTTATTTCTTTGGACAATATCCTCAGGAGTGGTACATCTGGGTCAAACTATACCTACGCTTATATCTTTTATGGGCAATGCCTACGTCAGGTTACCTCACTCTGGTATTCCATTAAAACATGTAGCTATCTCTAGAAATGGTGAGTCAATAAATACTTATTGAAATAGGCCCTGTTTTAGACACCAGAAATTCAACAGTAGATTAAAATTCCTGCTCTCTTGGAATGTACAATTTAGTGAAGAAAAAGAAACAAATACACAGAAATAATATCAGCAAGTACTTAGATAGTGATGATACTCTGTGTAACTATGAAACACTCATAAGAGTGATTTTGACCATGACCTTTTTCCTAAGACCCTTGAAACCTTCTGTAAAAGCAAAATATACTAAAGCTGCTGATCACAGACAGCACATCCAGTCATCTTGCAGAAGATCTTAACTATACCATCCTATACAATCATAAAATTTTAGTAGGAATGAACACTTTTGTGAAGAATATGCAGCATCATAAGAGATCAGTGCCACTTCTTAATATTACTTTTTATTGTTTTCTTGTGTCCTGGACTTAATCCAAGATCTAATTTCGAGTTTTCCTGCAATCTAAAAGTAAACTATGAAGCCTCAATCACTCTCATTGACCTCGAATTGCAGTGGAAGCTAGCCTCACATGCACTGAGATGACATTCTTTTATTTATTATTTTTTCACTTAATTAGTACATATTTGCAGTTCATACAGTTTGCAATCATCTTGGGGAATGGTTATGTGTATCACAGTTTCTTCTTTTTTAAATCCCCTTCCCCTTCCATCTCTTTCACTCCCTCTTCCAATTTCCAATCCTATTTTTTTATTCCTATTGATATTAATCTTAGAACATGTTATGGTACATAATGTTTACATTTACTGAAGTTATTAGGACCCTATACACAGTGTATCTTCTACTTATTTCTCCTCCCACTCCTCTTTAGCCATCATGCTTTTTCCTTTGGTTCACTTCCCTATTGCAAGAGATAATTTCCTTGTACCCTTTTATCCATCCATTATTATTCTCTTTGTACTTTGCCTCACTCAAATGACAGATATCACATGGTATTTAATCTATGTGTCTGATTTATTTCACTTGACATTGTATGTTCCAGGTGCCTCCATTTGTATACAAATGTCTCAAATTTGTCATTCTTTGTAACAGAGTAGTAGTCTATTATTTATAGATACCACATTTTGTTTAACCAATCATCTGTTGATGAGTATACCAGTTGTTTTGAAGATTTAGCTATTATGAGTTGCACTGCTATAAACATTGGTACACATATATTGCTTTAGTATGGTATCTTAAACTCTTTGCAGTGGAATCAATGGGTCATATAGAATTTTTAATTTTTCTCTGAGAAATCTTCATATTTATTTCCATAATGGTTGTTATGCTTTGTGTCTACATGTCCCCTCAAAGCTTCATCCAGTCATGGTGGCAGACTTTTCAAAAGTGGCTGAATCTAGAGTTTGTGATTGATTGATGATCCAACGTTGGGATTGAGGGTGTGAGTGCTACACCTACCCTATGGTGGATAGCCTGCTTACAATATAAGGGACAGAAAGACGCTTGTTCCTGAGCATGCTCTGTCTCTGTCTGTCTGTCTGTCTGTCTCTCTCTCTCTCTCTCTCTTCTTTCTTCTCTCTCTCTCCCTTCCTCTCACTTGTTCCTTTTGTTACCTTCCACCACCATAAATAGTTGCTCCTCTACCATGTGCCACCCTGCCTTGGAGCCCACTGATTATGGAATGAAACCTTCACAAACTGTGCACTAAATACACTTCTCCTCTTTTAATTTCAGGTGTTTGGTATTCTGTCTCAGCAACAAAAGAAAAGTAATGAAGGTAGAATTTGGTACCAGAGAAGTGGGGTCATTGCTACGACTATACTTGATCATGTGCATCAGTAGCCTTTGGAACTACTTATGGGAAGAGTTTGGAATGATTCAAAGATGCTGACATAAAAAGTAGAACTTGGATGCCTTAGGCTGCTCTATATGGGAGATTCTGGTCAGAGCTCAGAAGACCAGAAATTCAATAAAGACCAGACGTAAGAGGTTTCTGATGGGAAGAAGGACTGCATTGGCTGTTGCAACCCAGATGGTGTGTGTTATGGTGTGGCAAAAAGTATGTCTGCTTTTTTCTCATGTCCAGAGATTTTACCTCAGTCTGAGATGGCAGCAGAAGATGTCACTCCCAGCCAGTGTACTTCAGTTTATTAACTGCCCAGGTAATAGTTCCAGCTAGAGTTACTGTTACTTTTGTTTCTTTAAAATGGCTAGGAGGCTAGGGATATAGCTCAGTGGCATAAGTGCCTACCTGAGAAGTGCAAGGTCCTAAGTTTTATTTCCAATACAAAAAAAAAAAAAAAGGATCAGGACTCTCCTGCAGGTAACCAGCACAGGCAGGGAGAAGCAGCTAGCCCAGCCCCCACATGCATGCAGGCTGCCATTGAGACTCTCTCATGAATATCCAGTACAAACCAAGAGAACCAGCCAGCCATGCCTTGGAGAAGCCACAAGTATCTGGAGAAGCCCACCCCACACCCCACTGCCTCCTGGGGAACCTGCATTAGGAGAAACCCAGCTGCCTGACCAATCCCCCTGCACTGTGGATGAGTAGCCAACGTGGGAATGCCTGGGACCCCACAACCCACTTGTCTGGAGAAACTCAGGAAAATGTCCAGACGAAGGAGCAAAAGGCAATCTCTGGCCTTCAGCCCAAACAGAACAAGTCCAGGAGGCATGGATATGGAATAAAGTGGAAGTCATGCACCTGAAATTTCTGGGATGATGGCAACTGAAGTAAAGAAACTACTTCATGAGGCTGTAAAAGAAATCAGATCAAAAATAATATCTCAGGTAAAAGAAGAAATGACGAATATAATAAAGTGATTGCTGAGAATATCTAAATAAGACATAGATTTTAAAAAGGGAGGGGGACATAGAAGAGTGAGGGAAACCTTGAATGAGCAATGTAGAGAAGAACTGGAATGAATGAAACAGATTCAAAGAGATACCCAGGTAGTTAAAAACTTCATTGAAAGCTAGTAAAAAACACTTGAAAGAAACTGAAGATACACTTTCAGACTTTGAAGACAGGATGGCAGCCAGTGATCATGAAAGGAAAGATCTCCTAAAAATAACAAGGAGTCAGGAAATAACAATTCAATGGCTGCGAGATGACACAAATAAAAATAATTTAAGAATGATAGGTTTCAGTGAAAAAGCAGGACTCAACACAAATGACATAAAGAGGTTATTTACAGAAGGAATAGCAGAGAACTTCCTAAGCTTGGGGAAAGGACCTGACATACAGATAAGTGAGGCATATAGCACTCCAACTAGCCATAACCATAATAAATCTACACCCAGATATATAATAACCAAGATCCCAGAAATTCAGCACAAGAACAGAATATTAAAGGCTGTGAGAGAAAATAAACAGATCACCTATAAAGGAAAACCCATCAGAATAATGACACACTTCTCAACACAAACCATCAATTCAAGAACAGGTTGGAGTGAAGTATTTCAAGTCCTGAAAGAAAACAACTTCCAGTCCAGATTGACATAGACTGAAAAAATTATCTTTCAAAATTAATGGAGAAATAAGATACTTCCATGACAAAGAATAACTAAAGGAATTCATAACCACCAAACTAACCCTACAAAGAATACCAAAGGACATTCTAAAGAGAGATAAAAATGACCATGGTCCCAGGAACAGCAGCAAAGTGGGATCACTGAGTGGGGCAGCCAACTGAATGGAGGGGAAAAGTATGGAGTCAACAGCAGGAAAAACGCATGGCAGAGACAGACAGGTGCATGTTGGCCATAATCATTGATACAGATGACCTCAATTCACCAATAAAAAGAAACACAAGCATAGTGGATCAACAAAAAAGCTCCATCAATATGCAGTATACAAGAAACACATTAACTTGAAAGGAAATTCATAGGCTAAAAGTCAAAGGATAGAAAACAATGCTCCATATGACAGGGAACCAGAAAAAAGCAGAGATAGCTTGCTCATCAACCACAGAATGGATAAGAAAGATATAGCATTTTTATACAATGGAAAGCTACTCAGCTATAAAGAAGGATAATCATGAGGCTCTTGTAGGCTATTGGGTGAAATGGTCAGATTCACATAGGTGAAAATCATGTTGTCTCCCTAATATAAAAATCTGAAGGAGTTAGTGGGATCCAAACTGTACAATAGATATTGTGAAAGTGAAAGGGGAGGAAATGTCTGAAAAGGGAATGTGGTAGCCATTGTTAATTCCCTATTTTTTGTTTTAAAGTCCTATATCATTTTCATTGTTTTGATTGGTTTTTTTCTGTTTTTTTGTTTGTTTGATTTTATTATACCTGATGGCATGGGTAGCTATTTCAAAGATAATAAGATATATTATGGTAGCCATTGTCAACTTCCTACTATCTTGTTTTGAAATCCTGTATCACTTTTGCTGTTTTGTTTTGATTGGTTTCCTTCTGCTTTATTTGGTTTGATTTTAATATGTCTGATTGTGTGAATGGCTATTTTGAAAATAACGAGAGGCATTATGGCAACCATCACTGATTTCACATTATCTTGTTTTGAAATCCTGTATCATTTTCACTGTTTTGTTTTGATTTATTTTATTGTTTTATTTTGTTTGGTTTATTCTCTTAAAAATAAATTTTTTTTAAAAAAATGGCTGATCACTGTGATGCATAGTTGGTCACTATAATGCACGCTGTAAGAACCAATCCCCAATTGACAAGCCATTTTACCTCTGTACTTCGTGACTGCTTATCCCATATAAGCCTGAGACCACCAGAGATCAGAGTCTGATATTTTGGGAATGATCCCAGTCAGTGCCCATTGACACAAAATAAATCTGTCTCCAAATCCTGGGTGTCATTTCAGTGTTCCTGTTTGCCACAGCAAGATTAAGTGTGGCTGACTAATTAAACTGTCAAAAGAAATTTCAAGACAATTGAATGCTGAGTTGGTGGCATGGCTACTCTTGGGGTTTTAACCAGATCTATGTTGAGAATCAAGAGCAAAAAGTCCAGCAGAATGATTTAAAATATTGTGAGTTTGGGCAGAAAGCTCCATTAAAGCTGTAGATTGCAAAGATAAAGCAGAGGTCTTGATTGTTGAGAAGGAAAAGAGGAATACAAAATATGGCTTGAGGGCATCAAAAGAAGCAGCAGGACTCCACCTTTTACAGCCTCAAAATTGGAAAAGTGAAAAACTTTGCTTTGAGAAGAAAGCCATGGGGCACCATGTTCCACAGTGGCAGTGGTCTAGAGAATATGTTCCTAGAAATTGGATTCAGTGTGCTCATCAATCCAGGTACTCAACCCTGACAGCCAAGAGAGAAGAAAGCCTGAGTGCTGCTCCTGCTGGTTGCAGACCTTGGCATTATCCACGTGGAGCTGGTTTTAAATGCATACAAAACGCAAGAATTGTGGAGTCAGGAAGGCTACCACCCAGATTTCAGAAGGCATGAAAGGCCAGGCAGTGTGCCCCTGAAAGGATAGTGTGTGAAACTATAAGTGGTATGCTGAAGGCACAGTGGAGACCCCAGAAGTGTGGAGAAGCCAGGAATGTGGATCATCTGAGGAAAACTGTAAGAAGGAGCAGAGTGGGCCCAAGAGAGAAGCCATGGGAGCTACAGCTACCTACAATGCCATAGAGGTGGAGCCAGCCAAGCCCTTTGGAGTTCATAACTTGCCTAGATTGCCTCAGTTGCTGCACATGGAACTACAGAACTTAATGTTTGCCCTACTGGATTTTGGACTTGCTGTGGTTCCATTTCTTTGTACCAACCTGTATGTAACCTTTGGAATGGAAATGTCTACCTTGTGCCATTGAATGCTAGAAGTGTTTAACTTTCTTTTCATTTGTACAAGGGCTCACAGCTAAGAGTTTGCCTTAAATCTCAGAGGAGACAGAATTTGGACTTTTCAGCAATGCTGAAAATGTTAGGACTTTGCAACTTTTAGAGATGGGCTAAATACCTTTTCTGTAAAGGGATATACATGAGTCTTTGGATGGGTCAGGGGCAGAATGTTATGGTTTGTGTCTGGATGTCCCCCCAAAGCTTACCAGAGGTGGCTGAATCTAGAGTTTGTGATTGATTCATGGTTCAATGCTGGGATTAAGGGTGTGAGTGCTACACCCACCCTAGGGTGGATAACCTGCTTACAATATAAGAGACAGAAAGAGGCTTGTCCCTGCCCTCTCATTCTCCCTCTCCCTCCCTCTCTCCTTTTCCCTCTCCCTCCCTCTCCTTCTTTCCCTCCCTCTCCTTTCCCTCCCTCTCCCTCTCTCCCTCTCCCTCCTTCTTTCCATCTCTCCCTCCCTCTCCTTCACTCTTTCCCTCTCTCTCCTTCCCTTCCTCCCTGTTCCTCTCTGCCTCCATCCCTTTCCCTCTCCCTCTCTCCCTCTCTCCTTCCCCATCTCCCTCTCTCCTTCTGTCTCTCCCACTCTCTGCCTCCCTCCTTCTCCCTCCCTCTTTCTCCCTCTCTTCTTTCTCCCCCACTCAATGTTTTTGCTGTTTTCCACTGCCATGAACAGTTGGCCCTCTGCCATGTGCCATCCTGCCTTGGAGTCAGCTGATTATGGACTAAAACCTCCACAAACTGTGAGCTAAATAAACCTTTCCCCTTTATTTTTGGGTGTTGGGCATTTTGACTCAGCAACAAGAGAAAAATAACTAAGATAATTGCTGTACTGATTTACATTCCCACCAACAATAAAGGAGTGTTCTTGTTTCATCTCAGTAACACCAGCATTTGTTATTGTTTGATTTCTTAGTGATTGCCACTCTTTCTGGAGTAAGATTAAATCTTAGCATTGTGTTAATTTGCATTTCTCTAATGACTAGAGATATTAAGCATATTTTCATATATTTGTTGACCATTTGTATTTCTTCCTCTGTGAAGTGTCCATTCATTTTTCTTGCCCATTTCTTGACTGGATCTATAATTTTAGGTGATTTATTTATTTATTTATTTTTAGTCCTTTCATATTTCGATATTAGTCCTCTGTCTGAGGAATAGCTGGCAAAAATTTTTTCCATTCTGTTGTTTGTCTCTTCACTTTGCTGATTATTTTGCCATACAGAAGCTGGCTATTGGTTTGTCATAAGTAGTTTTTATCATATTCAGACATGGTCCTTCTATACTTGTTTTTTTCTGAGTTTTTATCATGAAAGGGTGTTGGATTTTGTTGAAAGATTTTTCTGTTTCTATTGATAGGATCATATGGTTTTTTACCTAGGTTCTGTTTATGTGATGTATTACATTTATTGACTTAGGAATGTTGAACCATCCTTGGATCTCTGGGATGAAACCTACTTGATCATTATGTATGATCTTTTTTACTATGTGCTGCATTCTATTTGAAAATATCTTATTTAGGTATCTTCATTGAAGAAACTGACATATAGTTTTTTTTAATTGGGTCTTTATCTAGTTTTAGGATCAGGGTGATACTGGCTTTCATAAGTGGGTTTGGGAACACTCCATCTTTTTCAATTCTTTAATATTGTGTCAATTTTATTGCCTGTCGTTGGGTTGTTAAGCATATTTATGTCTTTTTGGTCCTTTGATATTTGCTAATTTGTTGAAATACAATTTTTCTAAGTAGTTACTATCGTCTGGATTTTGACAGTGTTCACTTTGATTTCACTTTTTCATTCCTTATTGCATTGATGTGAGTCTTTTCTCTCTTTCACTTGGTAAATCTGGCTAGGGCTTATCTATTTTAATTATTCTTTCCAAGAATAATTCATTGCTTTTTGCTTTCTTTTTTACTATTATTTTAGTCTTGATTTCATTGATTTATCCTCTCATCTTTGTAATTTCCCTCCTTAATTTCAGTTTGGAACTAGTTTCTTGTTCCTTCTCAAGTATCTTAAGATTTTTCATAAGGTTGTTTGTTTAAGCTTACTGTTTGCTTAATGTGACCACTGATTGTGATAAATTTTCATTAGAACTGTTTTCATAGTATCCCAGAGGATTCATCATTGTCATTAGCTTTCAGAATTTTTTAAAATTTTTCTTTGATTTCTTGTGTGGCCCATTGGTTGTTTAGGAGTATATGGCTAATTTCCAGGAGCTTCTTCCTTTTCCAAAATTTTTTCTGTCATTAATCTCTATTTTCATTGCACAGTGGTCTAATATTATGCATGGGGTAAGTCTTTTTTTAATATTTTCTTAAGTCGGCTTTGTGAACTAGTGTGTGATCTATTTTGGAAAAAGTATCAAGTGCTGCTGAAAAGAATTTATGCAGTGGTACCTCTGTTCATGAACACTTTTGTTTGTGAACAATTTGATTCTCAAACAAAAGCATTTGGCAAAATTTTGCTCTTGTTTGCATGAGAAAGTTTTCAGAGGATATTTTGTGGGGGGCAAGGGTGAGATATGGGAGAAAGGGAATTTACTTTGTGATTGTGAAGTCATGTGGTTGTCAGAATTTGATGATAGGGAAGATAATAAGCTAGATAGGATATGGAAGAGTCAAAGGCTTAGGATGGGGAGGATCAAGGAATAATAGTAGAGAATTTTGGAGCAACAGTGAGGAAGCTAAGTGGGGAATTTAAAAACTTGGGAGAAAGAATTTTACATGTTTAGAAAAGGAATAAAGAAATGTGTTAGTAATATTGTCTCATGGGTTTGAAGTGAAAAAACTAAATAGGGAGCTAAGACAAGGGAGAGAACCTAGACACTTATTAAATCAGAACAAATGAAAGAACAAATACACAAAAGCAACAACCTAATAAACATAGGAAACCATGAAAGAACATAACATACCCCCACATTACTAAATAAATCAAGAAACATACAAAAGGTTAAACCTGTAGGATGTGCAGTGGGAACACAAATTAAATATTTCAAAGAGACACCGCACATGCGATTCTCAAGTAGCTGCTTTGCCAGAGAATCTGACATGACAGTTCACACTGCAATAACTCTTCTGATCCTTCCACTGTAATACTGAAATTAACTAAGACTCAGGACTTTGCCAGTTTGCAGACCTTCTTGCAGAGTTTAGTCTACTCAGAGTTCTTGCTATCCCTCTCCCTGGGTATGATGGTGGATTTGGCCAAGAGATTCATCCCATCGCCCAGGTATGGGCGCATGGCTGGGGCCACTGGTAGTATTGAAGAGACGAGGACAACCCAAGCATGTTGAACTGCTGCTCCTGCTGCCACATCTGGTTCCACTTGACACCCACACACCAGCCAGCATAGCGGCTGAGAGGGCTGAAATAATATTCTAACAGAGTCATCACCAACATATGTCAGAACTTTTAAAATTACAGTAGCTTCACCCCAATCTGTGTATTGATTTCCACGGTTTCAGGTGCCTAACATCTACTACTGCCCAAAAACATCAACTGGAAAATTTCAAAAATACAAAAACAACTTCTAAGTTTTAAATTGCTTAGTGTTCTAAGTAGGATGATGGAATCTTACCCCAACCTTCTCTGTCTCACCTGGGATGTGACTAATTTTTTATCCAGTACATTCCTACTATACATATTGTCTGCCCATTAAGCATTTAATAGCTGTCTAGGTTATCAAATTGACTTTTGCATATCACAGAATTGACTTTTGCTTGTGTTCAAGTTATCTTCATTTTATTTAATAATGGCCCCAAAGGATAAAAGTGATGATTCTAGCAAATCAAACATGTCAAAGAGGAGCCACAAAGTGCTTCCTTTAAATGAGCAAGTGATAGTTGTCAATGAGAAAAGAAAAAGTTTTGTGCAGGGGTTGGTAAGGTCTACAGTACAATAAGATATTTTGTAACAAGTGACATTCACATAACTTAATGCAGGAGAGCTATAATTGTTCTATTAGTTATTGTGAATCTCTACAGTGTCTAATTTTTAAATTAAACTTTATCATGGCTATGTCCATACAGGAAAAATATAGGATTCAGTACTATCCTCAGTGTCAAGCATTCACTGGGGCTCTCAGGATGTATCCGTTGAGGAAAATAAAGAACTATTATATCTTTGTTCCTTGTGTTTGATTCCTATACACAAGAAAACTAAACCCTGAGAAAAAGACACCACCCAAGTGTTTGCATTTATTTTCTAAGAGTATTACATTTTGGTGAAAAAATTCAAGAACTATTCAAAGAATATCAACAATGCTACAAATATATTTATATTTTTTAAACGTAAATGAGAACTTGAGAATTACAGATCCCATATGAGAGATTATATGAGAAGAGGTTTTGCTGCATATATTTTCTTAAATCTTAACATTTAAAGTTAACATACTTTTGTACTGTTTCCTATGTAAAGCAAAGAAGGTATAAGGTCCATATAGCACAAAAAAGATGATTGAACAATCAAAATTAGTCAATAGGATTTTTGCTTCCCAATATGAAAATAAACTAAATTCAACCAAAATAATCACTTTCATAAAGTTTATATAGCATTAATGAAAACAAAAGATAGCAAATATGTTCAATTAAATATTTAGAGCTTCTCACTCGTTGTGTATCTGTTAGTTTTCTGAGAATTCAGGAAGAAATTCAATTCTAAAAGGATAACATTTTACCAGGGTCCTCTGACAAAATTCAATTTTAATTATGATTTGTAATTATTACTGGTATAATTTATCTTTTAGGGGAGCAGAGGTAACACTTTCTAATCTGGGCAAAATGATTAGGCCTTGAGGATCTGTAATGCATTTCCTCTTAGCAAGATAATTAACCTAAGAGGACACCCTTATTTTGTCTAAAACTCTAAAAAATATTCATAGATGCATTTCCCATGTGAATAGCTTATAATAGCATGTTTTGCTGTGAAATTCTACTCTAGTACATTTTGACTTTTAGATCAGTTATTTCATTATGCCCTACAGTAACCACATTACTAGATAAGGTAAAACCCAGTTTCAAGACAAGAATTTGAAAATAGATCAGTCACACAGCTTTCAAGTAGGATTGGAATCTCAATTTATGTGGCCTCAGTCACAGTCCCTGACCACTTTGACTCTGAGAAAATCTTGGGCTTCTGAGCTGGGAAAGAACATCAGAACACAAAAAGGAAAATGAATGGAAATTCTATGAAGAATCTGCATCTAGCAATCCCCAGTGGTCAGCAAGAGTCAGTTCATAACTCAGATGCAAAGGTGTGTGGTCCCACATTGAAGAAGAGACAGAGGCCAGGAGCTTCACCAACTGGGTTTTATACTGCCACCATCAGGTCCCTGGTTCCAGCACAGACACTGGGCATAGTCTGTGGCATGGATTGAGGAGGTAAGGAGGAATAGTGCCTAAAGGAGCTTACAGGAATAGTACCTTCTTACCCAGCTAAGAAAGAGAATTACAGGCCAATCTCCCTAATGAATATTGATGCAAGAATCCTCAATAAGATACTGCCAAACAGACTGCAGCAAATTGTCAAAAAGATTGTACACTGTGATCAAGTGGGATTCATCCCAGGGATGCAGGGATGGTTCAACATAATTAAATCCATAAATGTAATACATCATATTAACAGAGTCAAGGATTAAAATCATATGATTATCTCAATAGATGCAGACAAAGTTTTTGACAAAGTCCAGCACCAATTCATGATAAAAAAAAAAACCCTACAGAAAATTGAAATAGATGGTCTCTATCTCAATCTGATAAAAGCCATCTACAACAAACCAACAGCTAACATCATACTAAATGGACAAAAACTGAGACCTTTCACTTTAAAATCAGGAACAAGACAAGGATGTCCACTCTCTCCACTCTTATTTAACATAGTCCTGGAAACTTTAGCAAGAGCAATTAAACAAGAGAAAGAAATAAAAGGAATAAAGATAGGAAAGAAAGAAGTTAAAGTATCAATATTTGCAGATGACATGACACTCAGAAGATCCCAAAAACTCCAGCAAAGGACTTCTAGATTTAATAAGCAGATTTGGTAATGTAGCTGGTTACAAAGTCCATACTCAAAAACAAATAGCCTTCTTGTACGTGAATAACAGGCTCACTGAGAGAGAAATCAGAGAAACAATACCTTTTACAATAGCATCCCAAAAAGTGAAATACTTAGGAATCGATCTAATGAAAGATGTAAAAGACCTCCATCTTGAAAACTATAGTACTCTGATAAAGGAGACTGAAGAGGATATCAGAAAATGGAGAAATATCCCATGCTCTTGGGTAGGAAGAATCAATATAGTGAAAATGGCTATACTTTCCAAACTGTTATACAGATTCAATGCAATCCCAATCAAAATTCCAACAGCATATCTTACAGAATTAGAGAAAACAATCCTAAAATTCATCTGGAACCAGAAGAGACCTAGAATAGCAAAGGTTATCCTGAGCAACAAAGACAAGACAGGGAGAAATTATACTATAAAGCTACCGTGATAAAAACAGTGTGGTACTGGCAAAAAAAAAAAAAAAAAAAAAAAAAAAAAAAAAAAAAAAAAAAAAAAAAAAAAAAAAAAAAAAAAAAAAAAAAAAAAAAAAAAAAACACAGACCCAAAGATCAATGGAATAGATCAGAAGATGCAGAAACAACTGCAGACACACTAAGGTACCTTATCTTTGACAAAGGTGCCGAACACATTCATTGGAAGAAAGATAGCCTCTTTAATAAATGGTGTTGGAAAAACTGGCTTTCCACATGCCAAAGAGTAAAACTGGACCCATATCTTTCACCATATACTAAGTTAAAATCTGAATGGATTAAAGATCTCAACATTGAAATAGAAACATTAAATCTCCTAGAAGATAGAGTAGGTAAAACTATTGAAGACATTGGTGTAGACAAAGACTTCATGCATAAAAACCAGATTGCACAGGAACCATCACAAAGAAGCAACAAATGAGATCTTATCCTATTGAAAAACTTTTGCACAGCAAGAAAAACCACCAACAGAGTGAAGAGCCAATTCACAATGTGGGAGAAAATGTTTGACAGCTGCCCCTCAGATAAAGGATTACTATGAAGAATGTATAAAGAACTTCAAATAATCAGTCCTCCCAGATTTAAACACTCAGTTCAAAAATGGGCATCTGAGATGCACACACACTTTTCAGATGAAGAAGTACAAACAGCAAATAAATATGTGAAAAAATGCTCAATAGCACTAGTCATTCGAGAGATGTAAATTAAAACAACACTGAGATTTCACCTCACCCCAGAAAGAATGACTGGTATTAAGAAGTCAACCAATAACAAGTGCTGGAGGGGCTGTGAAGAAAAAGGAACTCTTCTCCACTGTTGGTGGGAATGCAGGCTGGTGCAACCACTGTGGAAGTCAGTGTGGAGATTCTTCAAAAAGCTAGGATTGGAGAGCCCATTTGACCCAGATATTCCCCTTCTGGGTATCTTCCCAAAAGAATTAAAACAATCATACCACAGCAATATATGTGCACCTATGTTTATAGCAACACAGTTCATAATAGCCAGAACTTGGAAACAATCTAAATGCCCATCAACTGAGGAATGGACAAAAAAGATGTGGTATTTCTATACAATGGAATACTACTCAGTTATAAAGAACAATAAACTAGACAGCTTCATACTTAAATGGATGAGCCTTGAGAATATACTTATCAGTGAAATAAATAAGTCACACATATGTAAGCATCATATCATTGCACTTGTGTGAAAAACTAAAGGAAAAGCTATGTATTTGTTTATGTATATGTATATAAAAAATAGTTAATATAGTTAAAGAAAAAAGAATTCACTGAGATTTTGATAGATATTGAGGTGAATCTATATTTAAGTTTAGGGAGAACAAATGTTTTGATATTTGTCCAATTCACATACATAGTCTCTCTTCACTTATTTAGGTTGTATTTGAGTACTTTTGATCAGTTTTTATAGTTTTAAGGATACAGATAACGAATGTATTTTGGTAGATTTATACAGTAATGTTACTTTAAGCTTTTTTGTGATGTTGTAACTTGTGCCTTTACATTTTTACTTTTGAAATGTTCATTGCTTGTATATAGGCTAACACTAGATTTCTGCATATGACTTTGTGACCTTGTACCATGACCTTGCTAAACCTGCTTGTCTGTTTTATTGGGTTTTTTTAGACTTCGTAAATAACAAGAAAAAAAAGGAATAGTGCCTTCTAAGGTAGGTAATAAGGAAAACCTAACAGGGCACCTTCACTTTCCCAGTGCTGGGACTAACAATCTGGTACCCACAATTTAAGAAGAGATTATTTTCGGTTCATGGTTTCAGAGGTTTCTGTCCACCCATGGTCAGCTGGTTCCAAGGCAGAAATACGCTGGAAGCGTGTAATGGAGCAAAGACGCTCATTCACAGCATTCAGGAAGCAGCATACAGGGGAAGATGCAGGTGAGAGCTATACCTTCCAGAATTATGCCTCCAGTGACCCACCTCCAGCTGGGCCTTACCTCTTAACAGCACTTTCTGCTGTGGACATCCACAGATTGATCCACTGATGAGCACAGCTCCCCACAATCCAATCAGACCTCTGGGGGTCTCGCAATCTGGTCACGTTGACATTAAGCTTAACTTTGACACGGAGGAAGGGGATATTTCCCCAAAAAGAACTTTATACTCTTCTGCCTCCAGGACGTTCAGTAGCAAATGTGATTTTATTTCATTTATTTGTGTATATTTAATATAAGTTCAAAATTTCCAATAGTGCTCTTTTGATGAACATTGAGATACCAATAATAAAAGCATATAGTTCAATTTGTTCTGAAAAAATAAATGCAGCAATGTCAAAGATGCTGTCATTTTTGTTTATTTTGGTTTTTTTAGGGTTTTTTCTTGGATGCTGTTATTTTTACTAAAATTTGAAAATTACAAAATATCAAAAGTTGTAGGCCAAAACAACCTTAAGAATAATTGCCACTCGCAGAACACTTGGTTTTAATAGATATATGTCTTCTTTTATTTTTCTTTTTAAATTTATGTACTTATTTTTGTAACAGAAAATTTCAAACATACGTAAAAAATGAAAAACAGCATAATAAACCACCACATGGGTACCACCCTGCTGTGATAATCCCTGCCAATCTTGTTTTATCTGTAACATACTCAACATACCAAGTCCCAGGTTACTGAAGTAAATCCCAGTCATAATATAAATTCATCTATAAATACTGTGCTAGACATTCCTAAGATCTTTAATCAATACCACTGTACCTTAGAAATTTATAGTAAATGCCTAATATCCACAAATATGCAATTATTGTTCAAATTTCCCCAATTGGTTCATGAATTTTGACATTTGTTTAAAAGTAATACATATGTTAATTAGCCCTCCTGAACCTTTCCACAATATATATACATATTTTGAAACAGTTTGCTGTACATAAAAATATATATATGTATAATGCTGGTCAACAGAAGTAAATAAAATTTTAAAAATGAAATGAAATTCCCAGTAAATTCTGCACCTGGTGATGAGTTGGTAGGTATCATATAATTCTGTGATCCATGTTGCGCTCTTCTTTCCACTTTGATGTTTATTTGTTAAGCAGCCATGGAATTTTTCAGTGTTAGCTTTTACTGCCTGTGTTCCTGTAGTGCTGTTCCATGTTTTTCTTCTGTCCCCTGTGTCCTGCAAAGTGGTGGCTGAATAGGACTCTGACGTACTCCTCATACATTTCACGCTCTGTGTTGACTGCTAAGAAATGTCATCTCTCTACGCTCTGAGCCTTCCCACATGCTCAGCCTTGCTAATGGACTCGCTCGCATTTATGGTGCGGCAATGAGCACCTGCTGCACACACAGCTGTGCTGGGGGTCAGGGGCAGAGACGAGGCCCCCACCTGTGGCTCGCGAAGGACACAGAGTGAATCCAACCTGCCTTTTACGAACGCAAGACAAAGTAATTTAATTTTCTAGTCATGCTTGAGTTGCTTTGACTTAATAAATCCCTGAATTACCCCTCTGAGAAATTGACTATTTTCTACTTATCTCTCTTTTACAGATGAAGAAACAGGTGTAGAGAGGTTCTCTGACTTAGCAAAGTTACATTGCCAGTCACCAGTGGGACAGGATTTGAACCTGGACTGTTCTGTGCCCATCCACCTAAATACCAGCTAATAGTGCCCTGCCCTGCCCTTGCTAACTGTCTGTATCAATGACAGAAACACAGAGAAAAACTTAGCTAACTGGTGTGAAGCTTCCCATAACTTATTTCTATTCATACAATACTTTCAGTCAATTTAACTGTAACAAATGATTACTAACAATGTGTTTATGCACCAATCTAGAATAAAGTTTGCATGAATAACATGAGGCATAAGAAGTATAATCTCACTAGCCTGGTATGAGTCTTGTAATGCAATAGTATGCTACATTCACATTTCACTCTACATACCATAGGATGCATTTCACTAAAGTTCTACAATATGAGGTAATACTGTCATACGATGAATTTCACTTTTAAGATTTTTTTTTGCTTTCAGTATTCCCTTCCTTAACTCTCTCATGCAGAAGCCATATTTTTAAAAAGCTAAAGTATCTGATTTTCAAATGCCAAACATTTTGCAACTCAAACAAAAGGAAGCACAGTAAACAGAAATTCAGTTTTTATGGAAAATAAGGGCAGCCAGGTTATTCTTCCCTGAAGACCAAGGCTATACCAAGGCATGCAGGGCTCCAGTCAGATATTTCTGAAGTGGCTCTGCCTATAAAAAACTTGATTTAAAAAGATAGTACAAAATTCTTGAGCCTATGCGAGGTAGAATGATACATCAATGAAGATTTACAATAATGAACAGAGAAGGGTTATTTTGCATTTCTTTATTGTCTGTCTAATGAATGGATATAAAGATTTTTCACCTTATACTTGACATGAAAGTCACCCCAAATCTTCCTCTTAGCATTTTCCTGGAAATTACCTGAATATATATATATATATATATATATATATATATATATATATATATATATCATACCTTCTGGGAACTGGGACCAGTCATGGATCCCTGGGGCAACTTGGGATACAGTGCTCCTTGATTGAACTCCTGTGCAGTAGAAAGACAAAAGAAGGGCTGGGAGTTTGGCTCAGTGGCTTAAGCGCCTGTCCTGGCAGGTGCAAAGTTGTGAGTTCAATCCCCGATGCCAAAAAAGAAAAAAAAAAAAAAAAAAAAAAAAAAAGAAAGAAAGAAAGAAAGACAAAAGAGTGCCCCAAAAGAAGAAAGTTCAGAGATCACTTGGGGTTCAATCTAGCCCCAGGGTACACTACTAAGATGACATTGCCAACCCTGGCCAGGCCTGGCTTCCAAAAGTAGACTTAGAAAAGTAGCAGAAGTCACCAAAAGCATGAAGCCAACTGAGGCATGGATTCAGGGGCATTCCTATTGGTACCAATTTAAGGCCAGTTCTGGCAAAGTTTCATCTGATCTGAAAGAAGGGAAAAGACAAAGGTTGACAGGGAATAAGGTCACTTGGACACAGCACTCTGCAGATTGCCAACCTAGTCAACTGTTTTTCACATTGGACATGGTTTTGTGAAAGGTTAATCATGTGTACCTGAGGAGAACTAAACAAAACCAACCTTCCCTCAAAGCTAGGACAATGGTGATGCACTCCCAATGGTAGTGACTATATGATCTTAAGCAATTACTCAACTACCTTGAATTTCAACATACTCATCTATAAAATAGGGGTGATTATATATGCCTCCAAACATTACTGTAAGGATTTAAGAACTAATAACATAGGACACATATCTTATATGAGCATATATGAGACACTAACCTAAATATTAAAAACTATCAAAAATACTTTCTTCTAATTATTTAATAACCTTGTATTGGGCATTATGTATAAAAAGCAGCAAAAGAAAAGGAAAAACAGTCTTTTCATCGCCAAGGAATTTGTCATTTAACTAGAGCAATAATAATTTCTAGATATAAAATCATTTAAAATATGAATATATTTAAAGTATGAATATACTGAGAAAGGTGAATGGGAATGCATTAAGGAGAAAGAGAAAAGACATGAATAGATTGCTGCACGTAATGGGTGACCCTGGGGAAGCCTTCCAAAAGCAGACTCAACAGGTAGAGCACACAGACTAGGAAAAGGAGAGAAAAGGGAGGAATCCTCACAGAGGGGAAGACCTGCAGACTGAAAATGATGGTCATGGCTTTCTCAATGCATGTGTGATTCCCAAAAGCACCAACGCAGCTCTAGTCCTTTCTATCCTGTTATAATGATTGTCAGAAACAAACTCAGAAATCACATTGCCATGCTGAAGGCTATTTCACAAGTTGCAAATAAACACAGGGAGAATCTTGCTAACACCGATCATTTAAAAAAAAAAAATGCCTGCTGGCTTTTATACTTGGCAAAGGAAATTCTGTGAATATCCTAACCAGGTCAGGATACAAACGTATCCTTACTGAGTTTACTAAAGGTTGGAGCCCCAGGTGAAAATTGTGCCAAGGCAATCAATGCAGGTGTGAATATCTGCTAAATCACTCGCTTAGCATCATGAAGACTGTTAAACTCCCTTGAGCTTTAAAAAAGAAAAAGAGATATTTAGGCTACTTTAAGTGGCAGATAAAAAGCTTAGATAATGTCCACACAGAGCAGCGGTTCCGTTTCCACAAAGCTCATGGAGATTAGCATGCTTTTATATGTTTGGTAGTACTTCCGACAACCCACCAGGACTGCCAATCGTCACACACACACACACCTGGTGAGGAGCATTGTCTCAGTTATTTTTCTTGTTGCTGAAACAAAATACCTGTCACCCAAAGTTAAAAGAGGAAAGATTTATTGCAGCTCACAGTTTGTAGAGGTTTCAGTCCATAGGTTGGCTGCTTCCAAGGCGGGGTGGCGTGGCAGAAGGGAAATGGTCCGTGAGGCGGCAAGCTGAAGGCAGAGAGCAACCAGCGGCAACACTCCCTTCCCTTTATCCCATCCAGGCAACCCGCCCATCCAGGGTGGGCCTTTCCATTATCCAGGCCCAGAACTATTCTAATCAGCGGGCTAATTTAGTACCACACCCCCTGAATTCCAGTACTGCATACTCTAGATCCAGCCAGCTCCAAAAAGCCTCACCTGTGAGTGCATGAGGATTTGGGGGGACATCTATTTACAACCCATAACAGACATGCATTGCGGTCATGCAGGTGTTCTGCTTATCGGTGTGCAAACAAGCTTTTAGCAACAGGTCCGTGAGATGAAAGACCTGACGGACTGCTTTTCCCAGTTCTCACTGTATGAAAATTCTCACCACAGCCAGTATCGAATCATCCAGTTTCTGGTGGATACAAATTCTCGCTGTGGCCAGTCTCAACCTGCCAGACATGAGACCACTGAATACAGAGATGAGGAGATACAAGCCCTATGGGTTCTTGGAGTCCCACCACCAATGAGTGGGAAATTTTGACTCGGTTTCTCTAATCTCCTGCCCAACTGCTTTATTGTATCTCCTCTCTACTTCATGGTTGCTTTGCCCTACTTTATTTTTGTGATTTTTTTCCTACTACAGGTTGTGGTTCACTGTATAAATTCTCTAAATAGGCTGATTATCATTCATTAAGCAGTAGAGAAAAATCTCACCTGGTTAGAGTTCCACTGATGATTCTAATCCAGTTTCTAATCCACTATGACTGTATCATGGTGACTGATGCCTGTTTGAAGAAGAAAGGACTTAGTCTTTTCAGAAGAGAAGTCTAATTTAACTGATACTTTCAGTAGGTTATCTTTTACTCCACAAGAAAAGTGATCAAGCGTCTGATTTGTGAGTGTGCTCAACCCGTTGTGGCAATATCATTTAGAAACATCTTTCTTGAGACCACATTTCATATTGATCAGCTGCTCAGTTTCACACTGATCGTGACCACTGGAGAGACAGATGCGTTTGGTGAGCCATCAGGAGCACTGAACAGAATAGAAAGTCTGGATCTACATCTAGCCAACAATTTTTCATTTTCTTTTTCTGTGACCTTAAATGATCTCACTTCAACTTGACAACCTAAGAGTCTTCACTTACAAATGAAAAACTTGTTTCTGCCCTACCAAATTCCAGGTGATAGCCAGGCATAGTGGTACATGCCTGTAATCTCAGTACTTGGGAGGCTGAGGCAAAAGAATCACTGTGAGTTCAAGGCCAGCCTGGGCTACATAGTGAGTTCAAGATCAATCTAAATTACAAAGCAAAACCCTATCTCAAAAAAAAAAAAAATCCAGGGGATGTTTTGGTGAAATAAGAAAGAATAGAAAGAAGAAAAGAAAGGAGGAGGAAGGAGAGAAAGCAAACTGTCCTCATGGCAGACAATTCTTGAAAATATTTTTTCAGTAAAGTTAACCTTTTCTTCAAACATGTGGGTCTTAAGCATGTAAAACGGGAGCTGCTTTAGTTAAAAGATATGAGCAATGCAAGGGGCTGAGGGCTCAACCCGGCTGGCCTCTTCCATGCACGGTCTGCCCTGCCCTAAGCTCTGGGATCTGACTGCTCCAGAGCACAGCTAGGAAATGACCAGCCCATACAAATGCAAGACATTTTCACACCTACAACTTTTTATCCCATGAGGAATAAAAGTATTTGCTTACAAAAAAAGTGTCTGTTGAAAATTTTATTGTGATAAAAAACTGAGAGTCTATTTTAAGAAGTCTATACTGAGGCAATTGGAACCACAATTTTCAATCTCCTACTGGGAGCTAAATCATAAATGGCCTTTATTGCTTTAAAAAACAAAATAGAAAATGGGTTATTATTGTTTCTGAGGGGAACAATAGATAAATAATTTAATTTGATCAAAAACTTCCATCCTGTTTTTCATATTATATTTATGTTTACTGCAACTCACAATTTGATCTGAATTAGAAAGAGCAGAAATATGTCATATAGGCAAAAGTGTTTTCATAACTACTGTTATTAGTACTATTGTTACTAGTATACTATCCTCCAAAACCATTTTCTTGGTTTTAACCAAGTCTTAAATATTAGTGGCTAAGTACCAAAGGAGGTTTTATAATTCAGAAAACTATGTCACTGGTTTTTTGTTCAACAAGTACTAGTTTCACATCTTTGTATTTCAGTTGAAGGTACAGGTTTAATCAACATGAAAATTGACTAGGAGACATATAGTAACAATGCGAACAACAGTAATAACCATCCTTTCCACTAAGACCTTTCATAGTTATTTTAAGTCAGATAGATTAGATAAATGATGTTTCGTTTCAGTGATTTCTACAACCCAAGGTAGAAGCCTTGGGTAACTTGATCCTCTGCCAGGCCATGTCAGAGAATCACTGTGTCAGTCAGGGACTCAATGAGAAATGAAATTTTTAGGCACAAACCCAGGAAGGGACAGGAAAGGGATACTTTTATATTTGTTTAATTAAAAAAACAAAGATGAATCACAAAATCAAGGAGGAACAAGATACAGAAAACTACAAAGAACACTGTACTAAGGGCTGAAGGCACAAGGAAGAGGAGGCTACTAGAACCCAGGGGGAAGATTTGCCCAAACCAGCGTGGCCTCAGAGAAACAAAAGGAGACCCACAAATCCCATTTAAATTTTTTTACTAGCCTCATAATAAAAAAACAGGTAAGTGAAGATAGAATTTAATAGCATGTTCTATTTAATACATCGTTCCAACATTTAACCAAAAGAGAGAATTATTAATGCCGTGTTTTACATTCTTCTTTCTACATCGAGTCTTCACAATCCAATGTGTGTTGGATCATAGCACACTTACAGCACATCTCAATCTAGAGTTGCCATATTTTAAATACTTGATAGCCACACGTGGTTTGTGTCTACACTTCTGGAAGGCACAGGTGTTGAGCACAGACTGACATGATCTCTTGCTACCTTAACCAAAGTTCAGACCAGTGAGGAATCTGAGAGGAATAACTTTTTCTGTCATTAACTGTCATGATAACTGTCAGAAATACCTAAAATCAGAATGCAGAGATTTAACTGATTATATCAAGTATTGCAAAAATGTTGTTTTTATCCTAATTATACTTATTCTGTATGACAAGCATTCCTGGAAATTCTACAAATGAAGATATAGGAACATGAATATGTCAACCAGGTCACATTCCATGAAACTGATTATTTGGTGTGGTTCAAGCAAGGTCAGGCTGACCCCAGAATTCAGTCACAGTATTATTTCATCTGTAGATGAAAATACTTCAACCTAGTAAGATGGATTGTCTAAAAGGAAGCACAAAAGAAAGCAAAAAGCCCCAAAAGTTTGTTTCCCAAACAAGGTTCTTATTTTGTTTTATTAAATCAGATCAGTGAAATGTTGAGGAGCGATGAAGACAGCAACATAAAATCCAGTGGCATACCAGGACCCGGATTCAGCACATCTGTAAAACAACAATTTAGCACAGAGAAAAGGCAGAAAAACGCAGGAAATTAAGCAAAAGTCAACAGGGAAACTTAAGATTCTCTAAACCCAAGCCATTTGTTAGTTTATATAGTAAAACTGTCTTCCTTTTCTGTATCTGTTTTTTCATGCTCTTTGTGGTCTTTTTATGAACAAAAGTTCTTATCCATAATATAGTCAATATTATTCATATTTTCCTTTCTGTTTAGTATCTAAAGAAACCATTTTGTTTTGTACAGATACGTGGATCAATGGAACAGAACAGAGGGTATAGAAACAACTCCAGGCACTTTCAGCCATCTGATCTTTGACAAAGGGGACAAAAACATACATTGGAGGAAAGACAGCCTCTTTAACAAATGGCGCTGGGAAAACTGGCATCCACCTGCACAAGATGGAAACTATATATGTAACTCTCACCAGATACTAAACTAAAATTAAAGTGGATAAAAGATCTAAGTATTAAAACAGAAACAATCTACTAGAAGATAAAATAAGTAAAACTTTTGAAGACATAGGCTTAGGCAGGGACTTTCTGAATGGAGCCCCAGTTGCATAATAAATAACATCAAGAATCAAAAACTGAAGCCAAGTATGGTGGCACACGCCTGTAATCCCAGCACTCGGGAGGCTAAGGCAGGAAAATCCTGAGTTCAAGGCCAGCCTGGACTAAATAGTGAGATCCTACCTCAAATCAAATCAAAACAAAGCAAAAACCAATATCAATAAAGTGAAGAAGCAATGTACAGAATTGAAAATATTTTGCCAGTTACTGCTCAGAGGAATAATATCTAGACTATATAAATAACTAAATATTAGACACCCCAAAAATAAAAGACTCATTCAAAAAATAGGTAACAGAAATGAACAGACACTTCTCAGATGAAGAAGTACAAATAACTGGTAAACACGTGAAAAAAATATTCAGCATCTGTGCGCATTAGACAACTGCAAATTAAAACAACACTGAGATTCCATCTCACTGCAGAAAAAATGGCCATCATCAAGAAATCAAATAATAATAAAAGTTGATGAGATTGTGGGGAAAAAGAAACCCTTCTGTATTGTTGGTAGGAATAAAATTAGTATAATCATTATGGAAATCAGTATAGAGAGTCCTCAAAAAATTAAAAACAGAAATTCCATCAGACTCAAGTATTCCCCTTCTAGGCATTTTCCCCAAAAATGTTAAAGGAGACCATATTATAGTGACACATACATACCAATGCTTGTAGTACCACAACTCATGATAGCTAAATCTTTGAAATGGTCTATCTGTCCACCAATAGATTAATAAATAAAGAAAATGTATTTACATGCAATGGAGTACTACTTTGCCATAAAGAATGATACATGAGTCATTTGTAGGAAATGGATGCATCTTGAGATCTTAATACTGAGTGAAATAAATCAGACATATAAGCTTAAATATCAGATGGTCTCTTTTATATGAAAAACCAAAAGTATAAATAATTTAAAGAGCAAAATAAAAGATAGATAATGAGATACAGAGAAATTAGATCTTTTGTAAATGGGAAGGGAATCAAGAGATGGAGGGAGTGGAGGGTGAGTAAAAAGAATTAAAATGTATGATGTACATGTAATCATTATATACTTAAATTATGTGCTAGTAAAAATTTACCAATTTTAAAAATCAGATTAGTGCTGTGCTCATATGGCATATTTACTAGCCTCACTGATTTACATTAAAGTTATCTCTTTAGCATCACAGGTAGCACATAGGAATAAGGAATGTGAGGACTTAGATTCTAAATACCCGACTCTCCTCTGCTAATAACAGATAATATAAACTTTCAGATAACAGCATCTTTGAGTCTTAGTATACTCACCTGTAATGTGAATGTATATGAATATATACGATATATATGATACATACATATCATGCATGCAATAGTCACCTATTCAACAATTTAATGAGCATCTACTATGTGCCAAACACTGTGCTAGATAACGGATAGACTCAGATAAGCAAGATATGGTCCTTGTTCTGATTTCAGCAAGATATTAATGTTTATAATGAAGTGAAATTAATATCAATAGATATATAGAGGATGGATGCAGTACAATAAAGAATACAAACGGTGGAATTTAAGAGACTTGGTTGTGAATCTAATTTCTGTCATTTACATAGGGCATGTCCTTGAGGAAAGCACCTATCTCCCTGAGACCCAGCATTATTGTCTATCAAATTCCTTTGGCGGGGGCTTCTACATGATCACAGACGTAGGCAAACTCACAATTTATGACCTAGTTTGCTGACACATAGCATTTGAAAGTTAAGCTTCCAAAACCTGGTGCTGTGGCCCATACTTGTAAACCCAGCACTTGGGAGGCTGAAACAGGAAGTTCATCATAAGTTCAAGGCCAGCCTAGACTACATAGTGACTAACAGGGCAGTCTGAACTACACATATTGAGACCATCTCAAAAAAAAAAAAAAAAAAACTATGACACATACCTAAAAAAAACTGGACCCATAAACTCAATGCCTATAACAAATACATATAGTATTTTAAATGGGATCAATTATATTGCCTAGTAAGATGACTCAAATGCATATATTTTGGCCCAATAGCTAGTGACTGAATATTAAAATCAATATTGATCAAAACTGAATATTTCCACCAAAACATGAATTTCTGGAATATTAGAATTTTGCTTTATACCCAAAAACTCATGTTACTATAATTTTTTTTTTTTTCCAGCAACCAGGGATCAAACTCATAGCCTCACGCCTGCCAGACAGGCGCTTAAGCCACTGAGCCAAACTCCCAGCCCTGGTTTTTTGAGGCAGGGTCACACTATGTAGCTCAGGCCGGCCTTGTGCTCACGTTGTAGCCCAAGCCGCCTCGAACTCACAACGCTCCACCTACCTCAGCCTCCTGAGTGCTGGGATTAAAGGCGGGCACCACCACGCCCGGCTCTATAATTTTAGAAAAAAATAGTAATCGAATTATCAAGATGTGACAATATATAAAATAATATAGAAATACTAATTTCTTGGCTCTGTAAACTGATGTTTTTCCCTTGGGTCATTCACTGTAGCAGATTTGTGATTAAAAGACATTCACTTTCAACCAAGATTGACCTGATATTTTTGATGTACTCATTACCCTCTTATATTTTCTTCTTTTATTTATCTGGTCTGCTTTGTTTATTAAGTCTAGGTAAAGACAAATTATTCCAGCCATTTGGGTTCACATACTGGAATTATTCCACCTAAATTTAAAGTGACAAGTTCTCATTTTATCACCTTTATGAAATACAGAAGATTGCCAGTAAGGACTTTTTGAAAGTCTTGTGGCCTTAATGTAATTAACTAAGTATTAAATATTACACTATTTAAAGATATTACTTAAATATAAGTATCCTCAATGATTAGAATTATAATTCCTGATGTTTATCTTACACTACTATTTTTCAATGTCTCTTGTATCAAAAAGGATATAATTTTCTTCTTAAAAACGTATTTAACCATTGTACTTATAAAATTTATCCCAGAAGAATTTAAAGCATCCTACCACAGCAATATATGCACACCCATGTTTATAGCAGCACAATTTGTAATAGCCACATCTTGAAAACAACTCAAAAGCCCATCAACCGAGGAATGGATAAAAAGATGTGGAGTACTACTCAGCCATAAAGGATAAACTGGAGACTGTTATAAACAAATTGATGCAACTTGAGATCCTACTCATAAGTGAAATAAACCAGACTCATATGTGTAAACATCATATTGTCTCACTAGTGCGAGAAACTGAACAGGTAAATAAAAGATCCAAAATGCACAATAGATATTGTGAATTGGGACGAAACTGCTCAAAAGAAACTGGGATGGGAGAAAGGAGAAAAGAAGGAAGGGAAAAGCAAAAAGGGCATATAGATATATGACTTATACATGATATATATATATATATATATGATAGTTGAGATCATTATACTACTAATTTCTCTCAGTTCATTGAAAGGAAGGGTTTGTGCTAATATTGTTTGAACAATTAAATGCCTGTATCTTGCACTCTGAGTAATTAATTTGAAGATAACAACACATAACGTATTAATCATTGTTACCCTCCTATTATCTTGTCTTGAAATTGTTTTGCTTTTTTCTCTTTAAAATAAAATTTAAAAAAATAAAATTTATGGTAATAATCTATAATTTTCTCTACTTGACTACAAACATTTCTAATAATTTTCAACTTATGATTTATATTTACACTCAAATTACTGACCGCTCAACATGTACACAAGGATACTTTCAACAAGTCACATCTAAGTTGTTAACTATATGAAAATGAATATTAAAATATTAATCTCCAATCTGAAAACACTCTTCACATTACTGACACTGTGAAATATTTATATACTATGTTATCTAAGGCAACCACATGATCATCAACTCAAAAATGCCCAAAGTGCCATTGAGATAGGCATACAATTGTTCACTCCTAAAATCTGACATCAAAGCAAAAAGTGAACAGCAGATTTGGCCAATACTAAAAGTAAAGCCAAATTTTAGTGAATCCCTAATTTCCTGGAAACTGAGTTCAGGTTCTCAAAATAATAACTATAAAAATAAATAATACAATCCACAAATCATAAAGAGACAAGATTTCAATGTGTAAGCAAAAACTTTTTATTGAAAGGATGGTGGGGGAATCACTTTGCCTTTGTGGAAATTTTTTGCAAGATTACTCTGGATAAACCTTCTTAAAGCAAGACGTATATTTAGTTTTAAATGAAAACAATGTATGATAATCTACCTGTACTAAAAATGGAACGTCTTTGTTGTCCACATTTAAATTTTGGTTATTATCTGGAAATCCTTCTTTTTTTTTTTTTTTTTTTTTTCCTCCAAGAGAAGAAAAAAAAAAAGTAAATCCAAAAGAAAGGGCAGTTTTTGCTTTTACTCCATCAAGCATATCCTGTCCTTCTAGGTGTGATATTCCTGGCTCAGTGCTTGTGAATACCGTGTCCATGGTAAAAGTACAGATATATCTCAAAGTTCAAGAATCATTTCATGCAGACAGAATTTAAGCCGCTGGCTGTCTCCTGGTTCTTCAGCTTCATCCCATGTCCTCTAGAATCCACAAGACCACATCAGATGCCAACTCTCAAATCTCAAGTGTCTCTCTGCACTTTGCTCAAGCTGATCCTTTTTGTGGAACACTTCCTCCCCAGATCCTCTCTTCCACTTAAACAACCACTTGTCCTTTAAGACACAACTGATCTGTAATCCTCCAGAAAATATTCTCCATGCTCCTAGGCTGAGTGCAATGCCCAGCCCCCTGCTCCCTAGTTCTGTGCTTCCCCCATGGATTAGGGAATCCCCAGGGTTGAGATTCTGCCTGGTTCATCTGTCTATCTTCCACACTTGCCCTTGAGTTTGGCACATACCAGCAGAACTTCAGTAATTATATGTAACATTTCAATTACCACATAAAAATCACAATTTAAGTAATGTTCTCACATACCATGAAGTCAACGTGGAAAAATGGATGCGAGGGTATATTTTAAGATTTTTTTTAATCGATTGATCAGAAGATCCAGAGAGAGAATTAAAAGAAGCTGTGGGAAAAGGTATACATATGTGAAACTAAGAGTGAAATTCGAAGAGGAATAATCTCGAAATGAACCAGCTGTTTGTGGGGAGGAAAAATGAGAAAAGTATGAAATCACAGAAGTTATAGTCACCTATTATAGCTTATTTCCTAAAGATAAGCAAAAGTTTCTGGAAGAAAATAATCTTTCCAGTTCTGATAAAATGTTCTGAATTTTAAAATTTCAACTGATCACAATCTAAAATTTTATGAAAGAAACAAAAATACTATAAAATTTTTCATCTCATATAAACAAGCAACTAGCTACTAAACAGAAGGTACCATCCAATATTACTTTAGGCTCTTTTCCAAGGTTCAAATAAAAATTCAAATTAAAGAGAGAGAAAAAAGAATGGGAAGAAAAAAATAACAATAATCAGAGCATAACCATTCATTGCACAGAGTCTCTACCCCCACCCTCCTCACCTCCAGGGAAGGACTAATAATGCAGGAAAATAAAGAGACAGGTCTTTCACTTGGTCTCTATCCAGTGCTAGGACTTACTATCAACTCTCTTAAAAGTTGAAAGGACCCTTAGCTGGAAGAATTGGCAGCCCTTAAGATGAATAAAGCAATTTTACACATGATTGCCTTGAACATGTTACCAGGCCCAGTCCTGATAGAAAGAATTTTTAGGAAGTCAGTCTGCATATTACTGTCAGTTGGTTCAGGAAGAAAATCTTTCTGTATGTCCTATAAAACCCAGCCAAAAATAACCATTAACCAGGCAAAGTATCTCTATACCAATGAAACTTTTCATTGCAGTTGTTTTACAAATGAGTTTTCTGCTAAGAGAATGAATGAAGACCCGGCAGATCATCACACAAAACCACAATTCCCCCAAAACCTTGCATTTCTTAATAAAGGTTAAATCTTACAATAACTTATTATAAGGACTGTTTGAAAATTTACCTTATGATGTAATTTAGTTCTTTCAAGAAAAACTGCTTGTACTGGCAGATTAAATGCATAGAAGGTGTTCCATAAGTCTCTATAAGATTTGAACCTAAATCTTGTTAGGGAAGACAAACTATTCTTTGAAAAGTAGTAGAGAAAAATTTAGCCACTACTTTTTTATCTTCTCAGACTTCCTAACTGATCATTAGGACCATAATGCCCTTGAACAATGGTTTCATGACATCATCTTTCACTTGGGATAAAATTCTAAACTGTCACACAAGCCACATAAGTATAAAGCACTTCTGTATTATGAGACCTTTGCTAAGACCTTCACTTCTCCTACTAAATTGGAATGTGTTTAAAAAGGCAAGTTATAACAGTTAAAATGTTGGAATGCACTTGTATAGAAATGTAGTTCAGGGAGAGCAGTATACTCAGAGGAAAGCCAATTTCCATAGCTCACTCTTCTCCAAGACTGTTCATAAGCCTGGTTTACTTATTGAATATTCTTATTAGTCTGCCTATAGATTTCCTTGAACTTTTCCTCCTTAATCTCACTTGTATCTTTCTTTTCAAACCCTTACACTTCTCATTGCTTTATCTGTCTTACTTCATTGTCTAAGACCCATGCTATAAGCTTGAATAATAGTAACAGCAGAATTCTTCGCCCTGATTCCATCTAAATATAAATAATATAAAAAGCTGAACATTAAGTATGTTTATTATGGGTTTTTGATATATATTTTAGCATGTTAAGGCAGTTTGTTTCAATTCCTAGCTTGCTAAAAAAAATTCATCATGAATGAATTCTGAATTTTGCCAATTGCAATTTCTGCAGCTAAAGATGAAAGACCTACATTTTGTCAAGAACTACGAAGGATAAGAGATTTTATCCTACTTGAGGATTATCATGTTAACTCATCACAATTTCATGGATGCTGGCAGAAGATGTGAGCCTCTGAAGTCAAAGTCAAAAGATTATTTTTTATCCGTGGCACAGAAAAAAGCACATACTTCAACATATTTATGTCAGTCCTCCGTGCCCCTCCATCCCAAGGGGCCTCCTGGGTGCCTGTGGAAGCAGTAGGTTGCATTACAAGAGAGGAGCCCTGAGTTTACAGAACCCAAATCCTAAAATGGACACTAAGCCTGCCCTGTGTTCTGGAAGGAGACATTATCTTTATTGTAGTGAACGGTAAGCATACCTGCCTTTTGTTTCAGAAGGAAACGCACTAGTTTCTAAGATAGTTCACTACAGCTTTAAAAGCTAGTCCTGAACTAACAGCAACCTATGTCTCTGCCTATGAGATGTGCAGAAATGAGAATTGGGCCCCCAAACTTTTTTCCTAACATGGTACATGAACTCAATAAACTTTTATAGTTGAGAAACTTTGCATTCCTTGGATAAGTTCTACACTGCAATGTAATTTTTACAGAAGACCGAATTTTGATTTGCTAATTTTTATTTTTGTGTTTTGCATCTATGCATCTATAATCTATGGTCCTTTATTGTCCTTCTTTGGTTTTAGCATCATAGGTATCGTTTCTATGCTGAGTTAGGTAACTTTTATTCTTCTAGTAACCAGTGAGTATACATAAAATGAGAATTTCTGCTGTTTGAAGATTAGGTAAAATTAGGCTAAAAATCATCTGAACTTTATATCTTTGAGAGAAAGGAAACTGAATGATGAACTCAATTTTTTAGTAGTTACTCATTTCATTCTTATGTCAACTTGGTAACATATTTTTTTCTCAGAAAGAATACATTTCTTTTAATAATTCAAATATATTCTCATAAAGTTGTTCACATAGCTCATTTATACTTTCGAAACACTTTCATCAATTTTAAATTTTATTTATACTTAAACCTTTCTTTCACATATATTCATATATAACAAATACATTTCTTATATTTTTCTCTTTCAAAAAATTTCAAATACTTTTTCTACTTTCTGGATCAGTATTGCTAAAAGTTTGCCCATTATATAGTTCTTTCAAATTAATAGTTTTGGATTACACTGATCTGTGATTTGGGGGATTTATAACTTCAGTAATTTTTGCTTTCATTTTTATTGTTTCTTCTTACAGTTTTTATACTCATTTGTGTTTTCATTCTTCTAGTTTCCTGGATGGAATATGAATCACTGATTTTCAGAATTTCTTCTTTTTAATAAATTTATTACAAATGCTACTTTAGTTGCCTCATAATTTTCATATATACTTTTTAATTTTTAACTGATGCATAAAATATGAACATTGTACATATTAATAGGTTACTATGTGATGCTTCAATACTATACACAGATGTATCATGCAATGCTTAAAACAGGCTCAACACATCTGTTTCCTCACCCATCTATCAATTTTCTTTATGGTCAAAACTTTCAAAATGAATTCTTCTACATTTTAAAATATATAAAGCATAATTGTTATCTACAGTCCCCCTACTGCACAATCGTGCACCAGAGCCTACTACAATCTAACTGTAATTCAGCAGTCATTAATCAGGTTTCCCACACTCTTCCATGTTCCCTACTCTTCTCAGCTTCTGTAAATCATGTCTTCTCAATCTCTATGGGATCAACTGTTTTAGATTCTACCTATGAAATCATAGGGTACCATCCCCTTTCTATAGATGATCTACAGTCCCACGTATGCTTTTGCAAATTACAAGATTTCATTCTTTTTATGGCTCAAAAGTATTTCAGAGGGTAAGTGTACAACATTCCCCTTATTTATTCATCAATTGATAGGCACTAAATTCTTCCTGTTTCAGCTGGGCATGGTGATGCACGCCTTTATTCCCAGCACTGGGGAGGCTGAGGCAGGAGGATCATTGTGAGTTCGAGACCAGCCTGGGCTACAAAGTGAGTTCAAGGCCAGCCTGAACTGCATAGTGAGATGCTGTCTCAAAAAATAGGGCCGGGGATTTAGCTCAGTGGCCTAAGTGCCTGCCTGGCAGGTGTGAGGTCATGAGTTTGATCGCCAGTACCAAAAAATAATAATAATAATAAAAATTCTTCCCATTTCTTTGCTGCTGTGCATATTGTTACAATAAGCACGGGAGTGCATGTGTCTCTTCAACATATTGACTTAATTTCCTTTGACTATACCAGGGAGTAAGACTGCTGGATCATGTGATAGTTCTATTTTTAATTTTTTGAGAAACCACATACTGTTTTCCATAATGGCTATACTAACTTACATTCTCACTAACGTGTGCAGTTTTTCCCTTTTTTCTACATCTTTATCAGCATTCATTATTTTTTGTCTTTTGGATAATGGCCATTCTTACTGTAGTGAGGTAATAGGATACTCAGTAGGAGTCCAATTTGCCTTTCCCAGATGATTAGTGACATCGAATATACAGATATAGATATAGATAGATATGTATAGATTAAGTATATATAGATATATAGATACATGGATATATAGATGTCATTTGCACACGATGACAATATGACTCCCTCTTTTCCAGTTTGGATGCTCTTTCTTTCTCTTCTCTAATTATTCTGGCAAAGAATTCCAGTACTCTGCTGAATAAAAGTTGTGAAAGTGGGCATCGTTGTCTTGTTCTAGATCTCAGATAGAAAGCTTCCCCATTTAGTATAATATTAACTTTAGGATTAGTACACAGTACTTTGTCTTTATTATGTTGAGGTACATTCTTTCTATATATTATTTATTCTATCTTCATCATGAATGATATTGAGTTTTATCAAATCTTTTTCTTCATTTACTGGGACAATTGTATTGTTGTGCTCTTTCATTCTGTTGATGTGTTACATCATGCTTACTGATTTGCATATACTGACTCATCCTTGCATCCCTGAGATGAATCCCACCTGATCACAGTCAATAATGCTTTTAATGTGCTGCTGGCTTTGGTTTACCAGTTTTGTTTGTTTAAGTTTTTGCATTTATGTTCATCAAGGTTATTGTCCTATAGTTTCTGTTTTTCTTCTTTTCTTTTGCTTGACTGGTTGAGGGTTTTTATTTTATTTTTGGTATTGTCTTGCTTTTGGCCTTGCCAGATTTTGGTTTCAAGTTAATGCTAGCCTTGCAAAATATTTTTGGAAGAATTCCCTCCTCTTCACTTTTTTTGAATAATTTAAGATGATGGATACTAGTTATTCCTTAAATGCTTGGCAGAACTCAGCAGTGAAACCCTCTAGCCATGGGATTTTCATTTCTTCTAGATTCTCAGATTTGTGATAGTTGTAATGTCTTCCTTTTCATCTCTGATTTTATTTGAGTCTTCCCTCTCTTCTTCTCACTGTCCTGCCTCCTGCTAGCTTATTCTTAAATCTTTAATTTTTCATTCCTAGTTAAAACAGTGAATCATATGCATTTTAAACCCTTCAATAGCTCCATGTCATGTTATTTTTATAGAGTTCACTTATAACTTTTAAACAAAGAAATTTTTTTTGTGCGGGGTAATCAACAGCTAAATTTGCCTTTCTGCTGTGTGGCACTTAGCAGTGGTATGCACCCTATTTTTTATCACACCCTGTAAAGATACTCATGAAAGAGGCCTGCAGAACTGCTTCAGAAAGTGGAAAGAAAAAAGGGATAAGTGTATTGGAAAGAAGGGGGAGTATTCTGAGGGGGATTAATGCAATGTATCTTTCATTGCAATACATTTTTAAAATTTTAGTATTCACCATATATTTTGATCACCCCTTGTATATCAGCATGAAAATTAAAAATAAAATTTAAAAATTCATTTCTACATAAATTATTGAGTCCCTACTAGGTACATAGTAAAAACACACACTTCTTTCTTCAGAAAACTCATAGAATAATAGCAAATAAAGACACATTCCAGCCAGTTGCAGCGTAGTAATATCGTGAGGATTATATTGATGGGAAATACATTTTTTATGAATAAATCCTCAACTCTATATGTTAATAAAAGATTCATGTGCCTCTCTAATTTATAAACACACAAAAGTGAGTCTTCCATATTAATAAATAAAAGTCTCCATTCCAGTTTGACACTAATGTAAAATAGTCACTCACTCATCATCTGTTCTCCCATTTGTTAGCGCACGCAGGAAACAATCAGAAAGTCGAACATTCTATTTGCAAAATAAGTGATATGAAAGTTGATAAAATATTTCGGTGATAAAAAATGACCATTTTATGAATTGACATTTTTCCTATGTTAACACAGAACAAATTGGCTTCATAGCTAAAGAATTACTGAAAATCTCCTTGTGCTATTTTTCCATCTTAAACAAGTTTCCTAAATTATGTTTTCTATAGTTCGAAACATTTTTTTCAAAAATTCAGATCATGATCAACACCCAATTCAAAAAAGTTCATGTAAGATAAA
The DNA here is from genome assembly GCA_004363535.1 of Dasyprocta punctata. Classification (NCBI taxonomy): domain Eukaryota; kingdom Metazoa; phylum Chordata; class Mammalia; order Rodentia; family Dasyproctidae; genus Dasyprocta; species Dasyprocta punctata. Next base: position 85,027 of record RJWM01002345.1, on the reverse strand, counting down.
AGCATTACCATTACATCCTGTTATACCAGTGTCATTAGCTAACAACCTCTTATGTACAAAGGCTGTAAACCATGATGCCCCTCAGAAAAAACCTGTGACAACGAATGGGAGGGCAGAATGGAATAAGCAGCCCAGGTGCCCACTGGCACACGAGGGAAAGGCTAAGCAGGGCATCACTGCAGCACAACTGCCTCTGGCATAACAATAACAAAGTTCACGGCCAACTGGCTGCTACCCTTATAAACCAAACCTGCTCATGGGCTGTCCTAGCTCATTAGATATGGCTTGATTTCTTTTGTGTACTAACACAATGCCTGGCCCAAGCCAATTTCATTTTGTATCTAAAGATTAAGAAAAAAACACTATAATATGATTTATCCATGATATGCACAATTACAAACATTGATCACTAAGATAGCAACTCAATGTCAGGTTTAGCAATTATATCCAAAGACAAATTGGCCAAGAAGCTTCAGAGGTTGATTGGCAGAATTAGAAACAAACTCTATATAGATGATATCTATTTTCTTCTCTTAAATTCCTGTAAAATCATCCACAAGTACTTTTTTGTCATTACGTAACCAGCAGACTAAATGTTCACCTAGCCACTATCACCAAATGAATGTACAGTCATGAAAAAATATTAATGAGCTGTCCACGACTTCTGCTAAGAATTTTTATTGAAGACTGCGGTACTTCTCATTTGTTTTTTTTAAAAGTAGGTAGCATTATTGGTCCTTGGTAAGATTAAATAAACTGCCAAACAACGCAGTCCTTATTTCTATATATTTCCCTAATGACACAAGGGGTCCCCAAATTTGCAGGTAAAATCAACCTCAGTTTCTAGATTTGTGGAACTATTAGAAAATCCTGGTGGGGTTTACAGTGTCCACCATGAACTTGTTGCTCCAGGATCCTGGGAGGAAGATCTTCCCATCCTCTGGTTTCATGTGGCTAATTAGACTTATAATTACTTCTCCATTAATAAGCCATTCGAAAGGTGATACTTCTTTACCCACAAACCTATTCATCTTCCCCTCCAACTCCACTGACAGAGTTCATCACTTCTCACCCAGGTTATCTACAACAGCCTCAACCTCACATATGTCCCACAGCCTTGTGAGTGATGTGTTACCTGTGTATCTGTGACACCAAATTTTCTAAGCTCCCTGAGGGCAGGCTTTGTGTACTCCATGACACTGTCTGTAAGAATAAAAGAATAAACTCCTTGGTTTGTCTTGGACAGTCAAAAGAAAGTGTTAGAATAAATACATTCCTCAGCTTTTTTTCCCTATTACCAGACTCCCCTTCTAATCTAGCCTATACAATGTTACCAAAAATAATCTTCCTAAAATGTAAATCTCATGATAGCATGCATCTGGCTAAAATCCTTTTATGATATCTAAAGCCTTCAGGATAGTGTGCAAATGTTTGTGCCTATCACTCTGTCCTATCTGACACTGCTCTCCCTGCCCAAGGAAGATTTTACAACGATTTGTATCTACAGATGCAGCTCCCTACCCACTGTGAATTTTCATGCACACCTCCAAGTCTTTCTAGTTTTCTTACCAGGGGTGCCCTTGGTGTCTGGACTCCTAAGCTGATAAATTCATCCTTCATAGTTCAGATCAAACGTCAGTCTCACAGAAAGCACATCCTATCTCTACAGTCTGGATTAGTTTCCTCTCTTGACTTTCAAAATGTTCCATAAAATGAAGCAATTCAAGAAGCTAATTTCCAGGAAGTGGTAGGGGTCTTCAGATTTGGAAAACGTTTGGTTCTTGAATTTCTAGCATCTGTTTATTATTCTTGGAAAGAAAATTAATATCATCATGTTAAGTCTCCAGTACCACCTGTCAACATTGTTTTCTTTTTGCATAAGTTTCTTTGTAAAGTGGTGATAGACTACACTTGTTGATTTGAAAAAAGCTGTACAGTATTTTAAATAAAAGAAATAGCAATGATAGTCCCAATTATATAGATATCATCTATTCAATATCATGCACTTGGGGTCAGAACATGGCCAATTCATTTACGAACTGAACAATCACAAGCATTATATATATATAATGTGCTAAGAGGTCAAGGAGCTTTCTCAATTTCCCATTTATTACACAAACTCATACAGACTTTGAGCAAATGTCTCTTAATTCCAAAGATCTTGCTTTCTATCATTGTATTGCATCAGCACACAGTAAGTGCTCAATAAGTATTTATAAATGAGCCAGTTGCAGTTATCCTGTTTTTTCCCTAAGATGTTAAAGCTACTCAAAAAAAAGAAAAAAAGAAGAAGCTTAAAGACACTGCACCAGATTTGACTGTCTAAAATTCTTTGTCAAGGAATGTACTTCAGGGTTTAATCACATTACTTTCACCTCAGTGGCCAGTGCAACCCTGAATGTTTAATTATGCTACCAGTTTTATACTTAATCAATCTTTTTCATTAAAATCCAGTGAAGCAGACAACAGGGATAATTACTGCAGAATCATCTTAATTAAAAATTTTAGCTTCTAATTAAGAGTCATTGTTTATCTCATCAGGAAACAGTTAGAATTCATGACAGGGTCGCCCTGTTCATTAAATTTTTAGCTTTCTTAGAACTTGGACATAGCGTATGACACTCTTACTCATGTGAGCATTTGTGTTTTTATGCACATATGCTTCAGTATTTTTAGGAGTGTTTTAATTTTATCAGATGAAAAAAAAAGTAAGAAACATGCAACCCAATGGAAACTCTCACCAAAACCCTTGATCCAGTATTTATGCCTTAATTAATTATAAAATGTTCAAAGTGAATTATTTATTCTATTGATTGCTAGTAAAAAGTATAATTATATACACAGCTCAACAAAAGCTACCATAAAACTTTTTCACAGTTATGAATTTAAATACTGCTGAACATTCACTGGAGTCTCTGCAGTAGCAAGAAACTATTATTATTCCCCTAGACTCTCATTTCTGGGAAATTTCCTTTCACCATGAGAATCATGCATATAGGTCCTCAGATGTAAGTCACAGTCTCCTTGGGCTGCAGGGAACTCCATCCATTCAGCTGGTAAATACAGTCATGACGCCTCGTCCCTTGGGAAACCCAGCTTCATTACCCACTGCACTGTGCAGCAGCCCTCAAATACACACGGTTGTGCAATTCATACGGCAAATGTAATTCAACGATGGCAACTACTTTAAATCACTATCCTTTGCCTTCACAGTGAGAGGCCATTCTTTACATCTCACATTAACTTATGAATCTATTATTTTATTAAACATGATCACAGACCCAAATATGAACAAAGGATAGCTTCAGGGAGTATGAGATAGAAGATCTGATCAACTCATTAGGGCAACTGCAATCCAAGCAACATAGTTGTTGGGTTATTCATAAATATCTATGTTTGGAAACCTAGAACAAAGGTGGAGCCAGGAATAGGAAGAATAAGTGCTAAGAATACTGGAAAGATCAAACTAATTGGGATTGGCTTAAAGATGATTTAAGTGCTATGCATAAAACTATACTGAAAAGCTCCTATGTAGAAATATTTGAAAATCAAATGATTTCCATCAGTTATGATATTGAACAGCCTGGCCCTCCAACAACACTAAAGTCGACAAGAGCAGTTCAGTTACTTGAAGCCTAGGTGGAAAAACCCCATGCAATGGTCTGCAATAGAGGTTTTCAACATGTTTTTTAAAGAGAAATTTGAAGAAGTGACCACTTCCTCCTTGCCCTCAACAACAACATGCTTTCTTTCACTCCTTATAATTTCTTCCCAACTCAAGGACAGTGCAAACCACAGCTTTTTAAAGTTCTTGCTTTTTAATTAGTCCTGGACGGTGGATGTAATGATGATATTTAAAAGTTCAGCACATTTCCAAAGGACTTGGAAAATGGTTTTCAAAGGAAAGCTTTTAAAGGAAAGGAAGTGGTGGGAAATACGAATATTCAACTTCTCTTGAACAAGCCTTGATTGTAGTAATCACTCTCACTATGAAAAAAGATGGAGATAGAAATGTGTTGTCATCTAGGGCATTCCTCCTCTTCCAAAGTTACTAAAAATACCTAGTTGTGTTATAACAGGCTCCATTTCTATGAAATGTTTCTTGAGAACAGAAGCAAAGTGCAGATTTAAGTATGCATAACAGCCAGACTTCCAATGGAACACCAACATGCAGATTTTAACACAAACTCAAAGATGTATTTTCTTCTGGGAACAAATTGCACATAGTTCTAGATAATTTCTCTTCCAGGAAATGGCAAACGTTCTCACCTATTTCACAGGTGTAAGCAATGTGTGCTTTAAATCCTGTTTCACCGAGGCCTGCTCTTATTACAGTCAATGCCTCATCCACCCCTCTACTGTATATCAATGCTGAAAGAGTCCATTCAGATAAATTTACCAGTGGCAGGAGATGAGCTGATAAAAGGAGCATCATTATTTTGCAAAATGGTCAATGCAGGATGCTGTAAAATAAAAATATAACCAAAAGATGCTTTACAGATGTAGCACATTTTATGGCAGAAAAGCTGGTTGAATAATGTGTCTTTAGAGGCAGTGAACTCCTCTTCTATCTGTGACAAGTATGACAATGTTATGCTGATGGAGTATCTGGGAAACAGGGCTAATTGGCTTATAAATTGTTTCAGTAGCAAAATACCAAAGGCTTGATGAATAGATTATTAAAATAAAGAAGGAAGGGTATTAATGAGAAAGATGCTCAGATAGATGTTGAAGCTTCTATTTCTATCTCAGCTACTATGGAAAGATAATAACTATCATTAAAGCCACTATTTATTATATAATCACTATATTCCAACAACTGGTCTTATGTATATCCCCCATTTAACCTATGAGGAACATTATAATGAAGAAGATATTACTATATCATTTTATTGGCAAGAAAACAGATCACTACAGCAGAGAAGTAACTTGCCCAAGTAACTTACATGGCCCAAAGTCATGAATTAAAATTATATTGTTGAATTCCAAAGCGTGTGCTCTTAATCACTTTGTTCTACTGAGTCTGATGCTCAGAATATCTTACAATATAAAAATTCCAATTCTCTTGGAAGGTAAAGAATTGCAATGGTCAATAATGATGCTTTTGTGGGGAAATCTTTTTTTAAAATACAGGGTACCCTTAATTCCATTTTTTAAATCATCCAGTAGGAAAAACAATCTATCATAGAACCAAATCTCACCAATTTAAATTAAAATGCTGACTGAAATAATTTTTGTGAACTTTGCATTATACTTTCAGCATTATACTTTCAGTTGACTGGATGCCTTTAGCACATACCCCACAGAAATATAAATATCATAAAGGATTCACAAAGCTCACCTAATGGAAACAGAAAAAAAAATTGAAATTTTTCTCTGTATATGTTTGTCCATTTGTATCCTCAACTGTGACTTACAAATGATTTTTTAAGGTAGTGATGTTTACCCAATATAATATGTCTTATATTCACAAAATGGTAAAATTACATTTGTGAAACGGTCAATTTGTAACAATAATCTTATAATTTACCAGATAGAGAGCTAGCTGGATGGATGGATGGATGGATGGATGGATGGATGGATGGATGGATGAATGGATATAGAAAGGGGGAGGGAGAAAAAGACAGGGGACAAGAGAAGGGGAAGGGAAAGGAGGGTGGAAGATAGGGAAAGAGGGGGAAGGGAACCGACAATTTAAAGAATTTTCATTTGCAAGTAAATACCAGCATTTTAGATCCCTGAGAGTTACCTATTCATAGTTCTGCAATATAAAATTTAGCCCCTACTGGACAAAGCAGAATCAAAAGTTTCCTTGTGCTGCTATAATAAATTACTACACCAAAATGACACAAATTTATCTTACAATTCTTGGAGATCAGAAGGCTGAAATGAGCTTTATTGTCTAAAATTAATGTCTTGGCAAAGCTGCATTCCTCTCGGAGGCTCTCGCATTTTCCAGCTTGTACAGGCTCCCTGCATTCCTTATTTTGTGGCTTTCTGCATCTTCACAGCACATCATTTTAACCTCTGCTTCCCTGGTCACATCTTCTTTTCCTCTTGGACCCTCTTACCCGCCTCTTCTCTAAACCCTTGTGATTACACTGACAATCCAGGGTAATCTTAAACTAAGATGCTTAACTTAATCACATCTTCAGAGCCCCTTTTGCCATTTAAAATGACACAGTCAAGGGTTCTAGGACCTGAAACATGTCTGAGGGGCATTAGTCTGCCTACCACAGCCCTAACAGCCACCACAGCTTGCTGGGGTTAGGATATTCTTCTTCTAGGAGGAAACTCACTACTAATCGTAGAAGTGGACAAAGGAAAGGAGAACTCAGGGAGTGTCCTACAGCTTCACTGTCTCTTCATTGCTTTTGGAGGTTTCATCCAATTTCATGGTTTTAAATACCATGTATATGCCAAGAATTCCAAAAATACCTCTCCAGAGCAAACTCACAATTCCAACTGCCTACCCAACACACCTACGTGGATGTCTCGTAGGCACATCTGACTCAGCAGGTCTAAAATTGAGCTCCTCACTCCTCCTCTCCCAAACCCACTTTCCTCATGGTCTCCCCTCCCCACACTCCTTAAAAGCAATTTTCTCCTACAGTTCTTTAGGCCAAAAAACTTGGCAATCATTTTTGACTCCTTTCTGACATTCATACCCTCTATTTAACCCATCAGCATTCTGTTCAGAATGTACAGAATCCTGGGTCCTCTCATCTCCTCCATGCGCTGGGCCAAGCCATCATTATCTCGCTCCTGGATCTTGCAATAGCACACTAACTGGTCAGCTTCCTTTCATTCTCTCCCGCTATGACATAGTCTCAGCACAGCAGCCAGCCTGCCCTTGATAGAGACTAAGAACAGTAGAGGCACCGGGGCCTCACCCAGCTCCCCCACTTCAGGACTTGCTATCCCAAAGCTGGTGACATTGCATGCCAATGCCCTACATTTAAATCCCCTGTGGGGAATTTCCCTCCACCAAAGGGAGCTGCCTGCTGAAATTCATGCCCTTTCCCTGGTCAATGCAAGATACAAAGCTCCAGTGCTCTGCCTCAGTTTAGGACCACTGTGAAAGGCCCTCACAGCTCTGGACCTCCCTACGAATCCCGCAGGCCTCTGTGTAAATGCATTCATTTCAACTTCTCCCTCTGTCCCATTGGTTCTCCTTCACTCCCTCAAAGGTGCTTCTCCCCAAATCAGTCCCAAAGTAAATCTATTGCCTGCAACAACATATTTCAGAATCTGTTTCCAAGAGATTACCCTGCTCTTCCCCCATATACCACACAGTTGACTTGCCCACGTCTAAGTCTGCTTGAGTGCTATTTTCCAGGTGAGTCTTCTCAATCATCCTGCAGCATTAAAATTGTTCAGGACTTACACATGCCGTATCCTACCACGTTTTTCTGCATAGCAATTACTGCTCAACATACAGTAAATGTATTTATTTGTTATCTTTCTCTTCTCATTATACAGACTCCTTCTGTCTCCTTCATCCTCCATGCTGAGAATATTATAGAGTAGGTCTTCAAAATACTTGATAACTGGATGAACAAGTACTGATGTGTGCCAGGCACCAGTGGGCACATTTATATACAATATCTTATTTAGCACTTATAGCAACCTTAACAGAGAAGTTTTACAATGCCCACTTTTCAAGTAAGACAGAGACCTGAGTGACCACAGAAGACTATTACACACATGAGATGTAAGAGAGCACAGACGTGAACCTGTCTGCCTAAACTAAGCTCTTATAGAGCCTCCCCTTAGAGGGTAGCTACCCCAACCCCTTTCCAAGCAAATCCGACCTTTACTTAAGACAGTTCTAAATGATAAAGACTGAATGAAACAGAAAACACGACCAATCATTTCATAAAATGTGTATGTGTTTGTTATCACTTAACTGATCTAAAAAATTAGTTTTAAAATCTCAGCTTTATAAAATGACTGATGTATAGGCCCATAAGGGACTAATTAACATGCAGGTAATTACCTGAACACGCAAAGACCTTAACAAAAGTTAATTACTTTGTTAGTAGGATTTGGACCAGTAGGGGGCAGGTAACAGGTAAAGTGTTGATAGAGAAAAAAAAGTCTGGGTTTTATATCTAAATTAATGGAAGACAGTAATTCACTGTCTTCTACTGAGCAAAAGAAAGCTTTATAAAGGAAGTGGGATTACAAGAGCTTTCTGAACTCCAGAGGGGGAAGTTTGGCTAGTGGACACTATGGTCTTATTCAGGGCTCAACACCCATTAACTTCAGAGAGAGCTCCTAGCCCGGATCAGCTGGGCAGGATGCAATGCAAATGGGAAATGAGTCTGACCCCACCACAAAAGCCCTGAGCTCCACACACATGTGGGTCTGATGGAATCCACTGGCATAAAAGGAAGGTGAGAATGCTCTAAATTGGCTTTTACCATCTAAGGATGTTCACACACAAAGCAAGCATTGTGGCCACTAATGAAAGACATGTGCTAGAGTGGTTACACATTGCAACTGACTGAAAGCTAATGACATGAAACAGCCACAGTGCCTCTACACTGACCCCTGTAAAACCTCGGGCCTGACTTGTAACAGGCAGAGCTAAACCAATTTATCACTGAATTATGCATCATTTAATAAAGACTGGTGTGACTCAACCTGCCAGGCAGGAATGCTAAGAGCTTGAGGAAATGGCCTCTAAAACCCCCTCTTCCTTTCCCCAAGCTCATCTTTAACCCTTCGGTAATTGATGGCCTGATTGAAGTAGAAGTCTAGACTTTGTAAACTATCACTAAATAACCTAAGGGTTAGTCTGACCTTAGTTGCTTACTTGAAAATTATTACTCTCGCAGGGTTATCTCCTGTAACTCAGTGGAGTGTGAATTAAGTGAAAAGGAGAGCATTCTCTTGTTTGAACCACCACCGGTATCCTCAAACTTTGCAGTATGTTTCCACGTGGCAAAAACAAGTGTTGATTTCACTGGTGTCATTTACAAGGTCATTATCAAAATATATTTTTATTTAGATACAAAGTACTCCTATAGGCTTTTAGGTTCTGTCCCTAGTTTACATTTCCTAGGACAATGTATCCTAATAACTCCATTATTGTCATAGTAATGGAAAAATCAACATATTACAGAAATACATTTCAATAGTAGTGAATCATGCAGGGTTGAAAACAGAGATGTCACTTCAAGTTATAAGCCACTGGAAATAAATGATTTAGCAAAATTTAGATGGAGTCAAGAAAATTATAGCAATTTCTACCACCAGTCCCACACAAACCTTCCTAGTAATAGTCAAAAAATAAAGATATGCTCTAGAAAGTTAAGAAACCCCCAAATCTTTCCTTATTTCTCTTTTCAGGATACAGTAACTTTTATGAGAACATATTTTGCAACACTGTAGAAATATTGGGGTGCCTTGGAATTTTATAAAACTTTCCCCCCCTGATGCTATAGCAGACATCATGTTTCTCTTCAAACCAAAAAAGTAGACAGAGGCAAAAGGCATTTGATTAGTAAGTTCAGCAACCATAGATTATGTTGAGGACAGAAGCATTTGTGATGCTCCTTCATCTGGGAAAACATTCTATTAAAAAATCTGCCCGTTGTGCTTCTGCATTTCATTTCTTCTTTCTCTTCCACCAAAATAATGAAAGCATAAAAAGCCCCTGAAATATGAGGTAAAGAAAATCGAAAGGCGCATTCACAGCCCAGAAAACTGTTACTAATCTTTAGGGTTTTGCCATCATCTTTTTATTAACTTTTGTTTTCTTGAACTACTTTATTATTTAAGAAGATTTAGACCATGAAAAAATGTCTCAGAAGAGAGACAGACACTATTCTAAGCACTTTATGTGTATTAACTCAATTTGAATTCACAATGACTTTGTGGTACAGGTCTTACTATTATCCCCAGCTTACAGCAGGAGAAACCAAAGCACAGAGAGGTGAAGTAATTTACCAAGTCCAATAGTCTCAAGTGGTGGAGACCAGATCCAATTGAAGCCATCACACATACAAGGGAAGCCATGCACTTATCCACACCTCACTGCTCAAGAAAGCAGTAAGGAAAAACTGAAGCTTTCACTTTAATAATAAACCAAAGAAAAAGTCTTCAGTCTCCACACTCTGTTAAGGTCCCAAAGTTACAGTTTCATTCATTTCTTTCAACATAAATAATGTCACACCTAAATTCATCTCAAAGTTTTGTAAAAAGGTCAAGTGTTCTCTTTCAAGGGTAAGGATGGTTTATTTCCACTAGGAAAAAAACATAATGATGAGAAGAGCCAGGGATAGACGTGTAGTAATTTGCCTTCATTATTTTCAAGGCTTAGTATCATGTTTCCAAATTACCACATCAGAGTTTCAAATGCAGGTGGCCCTAGTGTAGGCACTGACTACCTCCATCCCAACCATATTTGGAAAATAAACAAGATACAAATCAGAAGGCAACCAGAAGAGAAAAACAAGGTATATTCTTTTGTAAAAATTGTGTGCATCCTAAGCTAATTATTCTCAAATGCATATTTTAAAAAAATCAAAAGTAAAAGGAAACAAAATCTTGAGAATTGTAAAGATCCTTGTGCTTCACTTTGCTTTACTTCATATGATTCATTCCAGTATTACCCTTCCCATTTTTGGATCCTGGACAGCTGGCCAGCATTGATTTTATTTTGTCATTAGTTTAAAGGACTTTCCACATCTTTTAAGCATTTTGATTCCTTAACTGGGAAATTAAATATCAATATCTGAAATTTGAAGTCAGAAAAGGATCTGAAGTCAATTTCTAAAACCAAGTTTACATAGGACATTTCAGAGAAGAATAACTAAATAGAGTCCACCAAGGTACAGAGTCGATTATCTTCTGTAGTAATATTACTTCCTGTGCACCTTTTGCCCTTTCTTATTCCATCATGAATGAAAGCAAATGAGCACACATGCATACATTTCCCTCTTGAGAAGGTTTGGCTTTGGAAGTAAAGAGCAAAAATTCTACTGAAGACCATGGATCATGAGGGAAGTAGGTAGGTGGCTCTTGTAGTTTGGATTTGGTGTGTCCCCCAAAGCCCATGTGTTAAACAGTTGGTCTCCAGTCTGTGGAGCTATTTAGGAGGTGGTGGAAACTTTACTAAGAAGGAGGGCCTTGTGGAAGGTTTCATGTGCTTAAAGGGGATTAACTAGTCCTCCAATCCTTGCCACTTCCTTTCTCTTCTCACACCTAAGAATGAAGCAAATGGGTGTGCCATAGTACCATGCACATCTGCTCTGATATGCTGCCTCCCAACTCTCCACTAGGAGTCTGTCTTAGTTACTTTATCTGTTGCTGGGACAAAATACGTGTACCTGGGTTAGGGATATAGCTCAGCACCACTGTGTCTGCCTGGCAAGCACTAGGTGGTGAGTTCGATTCCTGGTACCAAAAAACAAAAACCAAAACAAAACAAAAAAAGTATCTGTGCTTGACATCCACAAATTAAAGGAGGAAAGGTTGATTTTAGCTTACAGTTTATAGAGGTTTCAGTGCATGGTTGGCTGGCTCGAAGGCAGGGTGGCATGGCAGAGGAGAAACAGTCCATAGCAGGGTAGGCAAGAGGCAGCAAGCAACAGTGAAGCAGCAACCCTCCCATTCTCCTTTATCCCATCCAGACTACAGCCTTTTGGGTAGTGCCACCCACATTCAGGGTGGGCTTTCCCACTATCCACACCCAGAACTATGCCAACCCAATCAGTGGACTAATTTACTTATCACACCCTTAATCCATATTCACACAACCTAGGTCCAGCCATCGCCAAGAACCCCACCTATGAGCTCATGAGGCTTTGAAAGGAAGCTAGATATAAGCCATATCCTGATGTCCACCTAAGCATGGACAGAAAATTCCAAAACTATAAGCTAAAATAAATTTTCTAAATTGATTACCTCAGATATTCATTACAGTAACAGACAGTCAACTAATTTAGAGACCAAATGCTCTCTTGGCTCCTGCTTGATGTCTAGAAGTGATGACCCAAAAGTGGCTCCAGAGAGAACAATCTTTCTCCAAGGTTCTGTAGGCCCCTGACACTATGTTCTTTATTTTACCTTCCTTAGCGCAAGTACAGTACTCCACATCTGACAGGAGATTGATTAGTGCAAATGGTTTGTATTGTCTTGCAGAGTTAGAGGGATATTTGAAAGTCAATCCACAATTTAATTCTCCAGAGGATTTTTTAATCCTCTGGAGAATTCAGGTACTACAGACATGACAGCTTTAAATACAACCGTGATAGAAGTAATTTCAAATAACATTAGGGTGTTTAAGAGCTGTTTCTTATCACCCAAATTATTTTAGGAAAGATCTTGACAATGATCAGCAGTGATACATTATAGGTAGCACGTCAGTCAATAGAAGCCCAATTGAGAGACATCAACCACGAGCTAATGTTCCTCTGAGGGGTGTGATTTAAAGATATTCTCTTATGGGTCTTCAACACCCATAAGGATACATTTCCTAAAATATTATTGTTATTTAATTATGAGTGTGGCAGTAGGATCTAAAGGTTTTTATGCATGCCCTAAAGCTATCACAAAAATATTTCAGATAACATAAAAGCATGTACCTGTGTAAATGGTAATAATAATACCCTGGCAGAGTAGAGCAGCAAGTTAAAAAAAAAAAATAGATAAAGCCGAACCGTGCGTGGGGGCTCTGGTAATTGGAAGAGTCAATGGCTATATGATTCAAGAAAATAGTCTCCCTAGAGAAGGAGACTGATTGTCCTGCATTTATCCAGCAGCTAACCAACACTAAGCAGACTTTCCTTTGCATATTATTGGTGCCAGCCCGATGAGGCAGAAAATTGCATCGTGTCATTTAATTTCCCAATCTTTGTTTTCATTGTATTAATCTTTTGGCTTTGCTTCACTTTATAATTTGAAGGCTCAGCAAGAAGCAAACCAAATGGAAATTCAGCTTACTTTCATGTCTAGCTGAATGTGTTTGGTGCAGTTTCCAAAAGTTTAATTCTATGTAATACTGTCCATGAATAATAATAGGCTGTTTCTGTATGCAGGCTTATTAGTGTTTATTAAGGGTTGCCTTATAGTTTCTGGGAAATGTTCCCAAAAGCCAGTCACCAAAACATGATTAACAAATTTGTTACGGAAGGAGAAAAGATAAGTTTTTCAAAATAGAAGTATATCCCCCTGTCAATAAAAAATATATCTCAAAAAGTGATTCATCCTAAGTGAGTTTTTCTTCCTCCTTTCCTCCCTCCGTCCCTTTCTTTTCTCCTTCCTGCCTTTTGTTACTCCAACAAGGAAAAGAAAAAAGGAACAAATCTGAAACAAGGCAGAGAGCTTGGATTCCAGTGAGGTACACAGAAGTTAGTATCTTGGACTACAAATAAAATACAGCTTTTGGAGGCTGACAATGCAGAGTAAAGCTCTGAATTGTTTGGATTTTTGGAATCCTTTGGCCTAATATCCTGCCAATTCTCCTTGCCAGCTCTGTATTTTCCAGTAAGTTTAAACTCTGTACCTTATTCCCTGGTCTGTAAAATAAGAGTCTCTGGCAGAGTTGTTAGGAAGAGCAAATGTGAAATGCGTGTAAACAGCTAGCACTGCGCCTGTCACCTAGGATACCCTTGACAGGGGCCATGTGGCATTGCTGGGTTACCACTGTTGCCACCACTGTCCTCGATTTCTGCTCAACAGTAAGGAAAGGAAAGGAGCACAAAAATTGGCCAAGTCTCTTTCTGCTCTCACAATAATTTTACTGGCACAAGAATTGCATTTCAGAGGACTGAGATTTGGAGATAAGAGTTGTCTTTTCCTTCAAACTGCTGTTATTTGTAACGACTGCAAGATTGTAAGACTTCAGTACTAGACTATACCTACTGCACAACTTTTTAATTGCTACAAATGTTATATTATCTAGCCACGTCCCAAAAGATATTGATGTATTGATTCTTCTGTTTCTGGATCCATCTAAACCATGATTTATAAGATGATGTTAAAAAAAGAAGAAGAAGAAATACCAGAGAACCAAGAAGCAATGCATGAGATGACATCTGGAGGACAGTGGGATCTCGGAGCTTCTCAGATCTCACCACTGCTAGGTCCTTCTGCAAGGTGATGCTTGGTGAGCACGGCGAGTCTTAACAAACACGGGTTAGAAAAAAAAAAAAAGAAAGAAAGAAACATACGGAGAAATTGATTACCCCTATTCAAACAAAAATAAGTCTCAGTTGGAACTCTCTTTCTGGTTAAAATTGCCTGGTTCTTCATTGATCACCAATTCTTTATACAGATTTCAACTCATGTGATATGCTAACCCTTCAGAGTAAACAGGGCAGTTACTCCACTATAAAGATGAGAAAGACTGCAGATGAGGGAAGTTTCGTGACAGGCACAAAGATATCTCAGTGCTGAACATTAGCAATTTAAAACTTCTGCTATTTCTACTTAAGACACAGCCTTTTATCCATAAAAAATAAACTAGTAAAGGTCACTTCTCAAAGATTAACTGTGACTTTATTATTTGGGTTTAAAGGATATATCACTCCAAGAAGAGATATGGGTGAAATTTTGTGATGGTTACTTCTGTTAACCTCTTTTAAAAAAAAACGCAGCATCAGACTTACTTTATTTTTGGTTTAAATGATAAGAAACTTTTTCCCTCATTTTCCTCAGATTCTATCATGCTGTTCATGCCAACCAAGCCATTACATATTGTAGAAATGGAATTTCTCCCTCACGTGAACTCCCCAGGTATCCACAAATAGCAACTGAAAGTCTCTAGGTTTCCTGTGAGTTAGACTTCACTTTCCCAAGAGTCCCTCGAAACAATGTCAAATTACCCAAATTCACATTCCTAGTCAGCTCAAAATACCTAAGTTTATACATCCTTTCCAAAGTGAGTCATCACTGTTATAAAATGAATTGGTCTTATATAAATGTCAATTTTGGATTATATTTGTCAAAAAACTCAACCTGTTTCTAATACCTTGTTTGAAATCAGAGGATGGGTGAGCTTCTGTCATGCCATATGACATGGTATAAATTTATCGAGTCTATTTTTTACTCAACAGTAGAGGTGCCTTAGGAAGTTAATTAGTAGCACTTGGCGCTAACTGACAAGCAAATTCTCAACTCCCAGTTCCTGTGAATACTATCCCAAATAGTTAATCATGGAGCTAATACAGATAAGGTGAAAGTATGCATGAATCATTAGGACAAGGTAGTTATAAAGCAAATTATACATTTAAGAAACTAGATCATTATGAGCTGTATAGCTAATACTTAAGGTTGTTCCTTAATGCTTATTGCCAATTGCCCTTTCAAGTTTTTCCTCAAGATTTTTTAACTGTTGAAGTATCTTTTTATTAGCTCAATTCATTTCCTATTAGTCTTGAAATTTAACAAGGCTTCATAGGAGAACAGGTCTGGATGAGAGCTTATTAACTTTCCTTCAGGGTAATAAGTCCCATATGGAATAAAGAAAGAATACCAGCTACACAGAAGTCATTATAGTCAATAAAGGGTTAATGTAATTTTTTTTAATTGGAGGTCCCCTACTACTCTGAGGACTCATAAAGTTGGTACCACACTGAGCATTTATTTAAATATAATCAGAGTGGTTCTTATATTATCCTCTTCTAAAGAAAAAGTAACATTATTTCCCCTATAAACTCAGATTTTTCTCAGGGAATTATAAATGACCTGTCACCCATGTTGTGAATAAATAATAAAATTATTATATGTGTTATTCCTAAAAAATTTTCAGCAATTGCAAACAAAATATTCATTTGCGCGTTACAAATAAATTTGCATTTGGAATTAAGTGGCTCTAGTGTGAAAAAAAACATAGAATTGACATTCTATTAATTTTAAATCAGTCATTCATGCATTTAACACACCAAAACTTTTCTACTATATGTATTACTGACCATATGTACTTCATTTATAGCCTCCCCTGTAAAGCATCTGGTTGGCAAAAAAGAAATAGCACACAAAAATGACAACACAATTGAAAATAATTCAGGAAACTAAAAATAATTTCCATCATTGAAAATCACATAAGAAAATAAACATTGTCACTTGGAAGGGTATCTGGGGGATAAGAAAATTGGGGAAGAAAAGACTCAGCGAGCGTGACAGGGCAAATGCTAGTTATAGAGTCAGGAGTGGGTTTGGACCCTAGCCCTATTGCTAACCAGAAGAGTGACTTTTGGCCAAGTGATTTCATTTCTGTGAGTTTCTGCTTCTTTGTCTGTAACATGACATGCTAGGTTTCATTAGGGACAGCAAACAGATTTCATCTGAAGTCCCAGCAATGGTAAACCAGGACTAGCTACGTAGAAGATGGCGTTTCAGTTCTCAGATTAAATCCAGGATAATCAAGAAGGAGTGCTGTGTTCAATTAGTAATGTCTGACATGGACTAGGCAGGGTGGGTGGGCACTGTAGCCCAAATTTAGCGTCAGCAGATTAAAAGATTCTTAAAATTCCTTTTCAGTTCTAACATTCTGTGCTTCTACAAACTACAGTGTAAAAGAGAATTTTTTTCTTGTCAAGGATTTTTTTCTTGCCACAAACAGTTATGTCTCCCTCAATTCATAACAGAGTGACTTATGCCACTAACTTTGGAAATACTGAACAAAATGATTCCACCTCAATGAAAGCCAGATTCAAAATAAAGAAAATGTTTAATGGAAGTTGGACATAGTAAGCCTGAAGTCTCTCTGTTATTCCATTAAGTTGCTAAGTGAAAAAGAGCCCTGTTTCTCCCACTTGTGCCCCTAAAAAGCAAATACCTAATTAACTCTGTATAACAAGAAGTTTTCCTTGGAAATAATCCATTTTTCCCAATCCAATGACATAGCCATATTCATTGCTTATTGTGAATTATAAGGACTAAATAATGTAGATTAATGTGTCACCAACTACAGGGTTTACCAATAGGCTGATTTGCAAGGCAATATTTCATATCCTGTGCTATAATATTATTTATCAATGTTTAATAAGCACTTCATAACTTTGGCATGCAAATGAGAAATAGATTGCCATAGCGAGGTGATGAAATATTTATAATGCACAATTGCTCCTATCACACTGTAGCTGTTCAAGAAATTATAATAGTAAATTGAATGGAAATATAATACTGTAATGGATGTGGAAATGTTCAATTGGCCATTTGTAATGAAAAATGAAAGTGTTTAAAAAGAGTAAATACATTTGTAATGGTTTTTGATTAGCTATAAATGTATATGGTTCAATCATCTATTATGAACATTGTACAGTGTATACTGTGTTGGTTTAATACGTATAATAAAAGTGGCCGTGTTAAAGAAATTTTGTAAGAGTCCTGACACAAGAATGATATAAGCGTGACTGTGGTAATCATTTCATACTGCGCAACAAAACATCATAGTGCACAACACAATCAATAGAACACAGTACAATTTTATTTTTTGAGACAAGAGTCTTGCTATATAGTTTAGGACTTGAACTCACTGTGTAGTTCATGTTGGCCTTGAACTCACAGCAATCCTCTGCCTCAGATCCTGAGTGCTGGGATTATAGGCATGCGCCACTACACCCATTAATACAATTTTTAATCAGCTTACCCCAAAACTCTGGGAGGACATCCTTATACATATTTTTAAAACTTCAAAAAACTAAATCTGTGTCATTTCTTTAGAAAATACTCTTCTCCAATTTACCATGCTTTCTTAAAATTTTAAACTTTTATTTCTCAAATGCATGGTTTTTATTTGTGACTAATGGTGTTGTTCTTCATTTTTATAAATCATAAATTTAGCTCCTGCATTTGCTCACATAAGACTTGTTGTTTATAGGAAATGGACCAAAAACAAACAAATTGCTCTTACAGAGAAATATAAAACATAGCTCCACCCTGTTACATATACACACATTATACTCTATCAGGAAGTAAATTATTTTCTGAAGACAACTGAATAGTCATCAAAAATTCCAGTTTCTCTGTTTTAACTGAGTCACCAAACTCGACTCACTACCCATTAATTTAGCCCTCAACATATGCTTCACAACCCTGCTTAGCATCCTGCAGTGACTTTTCACTTGTCATGGGACTCAGCCAATAGTTACCATCAGACTAACGGAGCTAAGCAAAGTTCCTGCCACCCCTGCAACCTCAGGCCTCGTCCTTCCAGTCTACTTTCTAGGTGCATCCAATTCAGTGCATCGAGTTCTGTGTCAGGCTTCACATGGGCTCACTCTGCATAAAACACTTCCCCAGCCCCAGCCATTCCCACTCCTGTTACTCCACTCACTCATTACTTCACTCAGCTTGGGTCAGGTTTTCCCACTTTGGCTCTTGTATCACTCTTGGTTCTCTTAGCACGTGTCACAGTTAGAGCTAAATGATTAATTTGTCTCTTGGCATCTCATTCTTCTCCTAGAATGTCAACTCCAAGAGGGAAGGAATTGTGTACCTTCACACACTAATCACAGGTTGGGACAATGCGTTGGAGCAATACTAATGAATGCTAACTTAATAAAAGTTTAAATTAATGAATATATAAACAGAAGACTACCTTATTCATAATATGTCAGGTACCAAGAGGGGGTGAACAATTTAGTGCCTTTGTTATGTCATTTTCTGAAGAGACCCTGTTTGGCTAGAGTTCTCTAGAGGAATAAAATCGATAATCAATAGAACACACACACACACACACACACAATTATGCAAGGAGATTTATAAAACAGGCTTACAATGGCAGCTTGGAGGCCATAGAGCCAGGGGATCCAGGAGCTAATCAGTCCAAGAAGCTGGAAGCCACAGTACAAGAAGGATCAAGGATGCAGCACCAGCCCAAAACTGAAGGCCTCGAAAGCTCTCGCAGAGTCTGGTGAGACTGCACACTGAAAAGCTAAAGAGAGTCTAGTGCTCACAGCCAATAGCAGCAGTAAAAGGCACACCCACCCAACCAGCTCACAGCTTTCTGAGCACGGGCTGACTTCCTCCTTCCCTTTCATTCCATCTGGGACACAGGCCTATTGAATGGTGCCTCGGTTGGCTGGCCTACACGCCAGTCATCTTTGGAACTTCCCACAGACACACCCAGGTGTATGCTTTATTCATCTGCCAGGTTTTTCTTAATCCAGTCAAACTGATAATGACATTCAATCTAATGATTCCTCAGTTAGAGAAATAAATGTCACTGCTCTGTTATTTAACTACATGACTTGCTTTGACAAATGAGACATATGCTAATTCTGTGACATATATTTCAAGTGTGATCTTTATGGTTTGGTTCAGCTTTATTTGGACATTTTCATTGTCATGGGAATGAATTTGTTCCACATAGGGCTTCTCCTTTAGACCCTAGAGTTAAGATAGTATGTGGAACAGACCAAACTCTGACCACTAATCTGGAACAGAGCTGAAACAAGACGCAAAGCCAGTAACCCACAGTCACTGCCATGTAAAATGAGGAAATGTAACCATTATTTTTTCTGAAATCTTCTTTTTCAATTTTAGTTTTATTAGTGCATGTTTGCAGTACATAGCGATTGCATCCACTACAGGGAGTCAGGACTTGTACACAACTCATCTTAATTCTTTTTACTTCCCTGACAACTGACATTTGAGGATTGTTTCATACACAGAAAGCT
Organism: Dasyprocta punctata; assembly: GCA_004363535.1. Classification (NCBI taxonomy): domain Eukaryota; kingdom Metazoa; phylum Chordata; class Mammalia; order Rodentia; family Dasyproctidae; genus Dasyprocta; species Dasyprocta punctata. The sequence goes on along the minus strand of RJWM01002345.1, from coordinate 65,390 downwards.
TACCATCAAAATCTGACCAATGCAAGAGACGTGTGAAGCCTGACACATTTTAATAATACATATATGACACTGCATCCAATCTATGTATGTTGCTAATGACTATCCAAATAGAGACTACTTCTTCTCTTGGTAGATAAACAACATGACCTTTATCACAGAGATTTTATATTTTACAAAATGTGTAAGTAGAGCTACTTAACATTTATTTAAGGCTTGTTACATTTCAGATAGTCATCTGAGCCCAGCAAATTCAAAGATGGATATTACATAATTTCTGCCATTGGTAGCCAAGAGGGTAATGGGGGATGTCACATGGTCATCATGTGGAGTAATGCTAGTTCACAATAAACTTTACCTTGTAAATTCTGACTATGCCTTTCTACTATATGAAGCTTTCTTTCCATGCTTATTATTGCCTCCTTCTATTGCCTCTTGAGAAAGATCCATTCTCTTAAGACCAACATCCATTAATTGATCTATTCACCTAAATGGAGAAAGCCTTTAAGGCCATAGAACATAACTGAACAGGTTGTACACCTAGTCAACCCTTATCTGCAGTTTCAAGGCTTAACTGTAATTATATCCTTGATGAAAACTCCCACCCTGGCTGTTCTCTTCCTCCTCTGAACTCCAATATATCATAACCACAAAAAAAAAAAAAAACATAGCATGCAACAGGGAAGACAGGAAGAGACCTTGAGTTGGGCTCAGAAACTCTAGTTTAAGAATCACTTCTGCTACCCATGAATCCACTGAATTTAGGTCTTGCTGGGGTTTAGATTCCTTATATAAAAAGGGATACTTGAGCTATCTCAAACCCCTTCTAACTCTACGGTTGAAGAGCCCTGAAATCTATTTTGTCATTGGTAAATTTTATCTTTCCTAAAAGACTCTAAGCCCATTAAGGCCAAAAGCTTTGCCCAAAATGTCCCCTGACTTTGGTTTGCCTGGCTGAACACACAATGATACTATCAATCCTTTCCAATTAAAATCACAGATTCATGTTGAAGATCTGTGTGAACCAGAGGTTGAAAACTGTTTGAAAAGCAAATTCTGCCTTCAGGCATGATTTGTTTGGGTCCATAGTGAATTTTTTTGTTAATCATTTGCCATGGATTTAAAACAAGGACATTTTATATGCAAACCCAAAATGTATCTGGCTTAGTCACTTTCTTGTCACTGGGACAAAAAAATTCAGCACCCACATTTGAAAAAGGAGAGATTTTGCCTTGCAGCTTTAGAAATTTCAGACCACGGCTGGCAGGCTTAAATGCGGAAATGGCAAGGTGGAAGGGCCTGCCGCGGAGGAAACCGACTCACGTGGTCAGAAAGTAGTGAGAGACGAGAGCAACCGGCGAGGGAGATACACCCGTCTGGTCACCTGCCCAGTGACCCACCTCTTCTGAACCAGACCCTACCTCCTAACAGCCCGTTCAGCTATGGATTATTCTACTGATTAGTATAGTGTCCCCGTGATTCAATCACCTTGCACACACATGAGAATTTGGGGGGAACATTTTAGCTCTAAACCATAGCAGTATCCTTTAGATTTCACAGATAAGAAAACCTGTGATGAGGACATACAGGAAATTTTCCATCCAAAGAAAATGACCACACAAATCTGAAGGTCTCTTTTGATTTGGGGATAGCTGAACAAACATGCTTCTGTAAAGTGACATCATGAAAAGGGAGTGGGGAGAAGAGACCTATAATGAAGGGAAGTTTAAATTGTGAACTATATCCTCCCTTCTCATTTGTTAAATGCTCTCAATTAAATATCAGTGTACAACAGGTTTTAATGCTCTGTATGATAAGACCATCTCAAAACTTTTTCAATGCAATATTATTTTCAAGTAATTATAAATGATCGACACTTCATTTCATCTGTATTGGCACTCATAATTCATAAAATTCATTGTGATTGATTTTGAAGAAAACTGATACCAAGGATATTTGCTTCCTGTAATGCAGAATTAACAGCAGATGCATGACTGAAGGATTTTTTTTCTGTTGTTTTCAGAGTTATTAAAACTCTTGGATTCTACTCTGTGTTTCTAACCCACATGCTATGCTCTCTCCCTTGTCAGTCTAATTCCCTGCTGCATTTGAAAGTTGTGGCTATTCTTCTCTCGAAACTCTCCCTTCCCTTTTCTGCTTTGAAGTAATAAAAGTAGACACCATTAGACGGAGCACTCAGTATTAGCCATGGAGCAGATTGACAAATACTATACTGACTGATGCTTAAAAGAAGCTTTTAGGGTGATGTTTCATTTTACAAAGAAAAGTAAAGGAGGCTCAGAGACAATAAACATCTCCACCAACGAGCCAGCTAGTGCATGGTAGCACCAGTGTTCCTAAGCAATGCATCATACTGTGTCTTTCCCTTTCCTTCCTTATTGTATCTCTGTTTTAGCCTCCTTCATGGGCTCCTGCTTCACAGACCCCAGGGCATTGGTGTGTCCAAGGCATCCATTGTCAGCCAACTCATCAACCAGTGCAATATGCCAAATGTACATGTCCATCTCAGACCTCACTCATAAACTCAAACCAATACAAAGTTGTAGTGAAAAGGGGGAGTTAGAGACCATAAATCCTGGTTCTACATTTTACCTTAACCTTTATAGGCTTCAGTTTCCATAAATATATATATATATATATATATATATATATATATATAAGAGCTAATGCAAGGATTAAATTAAATAATACACATAAAGGAACTGAATATATATTCAACAAATATCAGTTATTTATTATTATTATTATTATTGTTGTTGTTATTTAAACTACCTGAGTGCTGGGCATGGTGGCACATGCCTGTAAGTCCAGCTCTCAGGAGGCTGAAGCGGGAGGATCACTGTGAGTTTGAGGCCAGCCTGGGCTACAAGATAAGTTCAAGTCCAGCCTGAACTGCATAGCAAAACGATCTCAAAAAGACAAAAATAAATAAATAAACAACAAACTACCAAGTCACCCCAACATAAGTGTCTGATTAGCCTTTCAAACTTGATCTGTCTAAAACAGAGATCTCATTTTTCCCCTCTGCACTCCTTCTCACAGTGAATGTCACTGCCCCTGTGCCATTTCACTCAAAAGAAATCTGGGTAACTTCTGCTCCCAGTATTTGAACTCTCCTAGGGGTTAGAAGAAAAATTGCCCCAATTTTCTAGCTAATCTCTAAAATCTACCACCCATACTTGTGTAAAAGGAGATCGTTCTAAATTTCAAATCAGTTCACATTTCTTCGCCTCATTTAAAATTCCTCAGCAGATCCCCTTGATCTTTAGATGAGGTTCAAATGTTTCTGCGGAGCACATACCACCTTCTGATGCCTCTGTCTGCTGATGTTCCAGTCTGATCACCTATAACTTTCACCGGGACAAAATTACTACTCCTACCAGTAAGAGAAACTAGTCTTTCCTGCCTCCATATTCAGGCAAATGTAGTTTTCAGGAGCCAGAAATGCCCTCTTGGGTGAATCCTTCCTGCCCTTCTATATGCTGCTCAGCCTCCTTTTTCCCTTGTCTTCTCCAGCTCCACGAGTTGGAGTCTGGCTATTCCTCGAGGAGGCCCTGGTAGCCGGTCCCTGCCTCTACCTTAGTATTTGTCATCAGGGAGACTCACTTCTGGTTCTGTCTCACTTATTGCAGTCTGTTAACATTACCACCAGCATCAGGCACTCGGCAAGTACTGTAAAATCATTAGAAAGCCAAGTATGTCCTAAGACGAAGAGCAGGCGTGTTGATGCTACCGTTACAAATCTGTGATGCAAACACAAATGCTGAGAAAACTAAATAACTCATTCAGGTTTACCCACCTGTTAGCGTAGTCCAGACTCAACTCAGAAACTCAGTTTAAGAAGGTAAGTGATCTGAATTTAGGCCTCGAATTTCAATCACACTCCAAACCCCCACAAGTTCTTTACTTACGCCCTAGCTTATTCAAGAAAAGGCCTTGAATACTTTGGAAAATACTTAAAAAATATAAGATTTTCATTTTCATAAGCCCAATAGGAAAGCCCACAGTGGTGGGAGATGGAGATTGTAAAGCAAAATAGGAGTAGGAAAGTCAAAAAGAGTCTGACTAAAACTCCTAGAAGAGAGTATAAAAGCTTAGTGATAAGACCTGGTGCGTTTTCTGCAAATTTATTACAAATTTGCCTATAAACTGCCTGACACCCAACCCAGAGAGTAGGTATCATCTAGCCTTGCATTCCAGAGTAAAACAAAAACAAAACAAAACATTCCTGTTGCTGAAAATCTGAAAGAAATTCCCCCTGAATATTTGTGGAGGAAAAAATAGTGAAATAGAGAAAACAATATCTTTTAAATAATGCCAAGCTTTCCTCTGCCATTTTGTGTATTTTTCAGTGAAAGCCCAAAGTATTAAAAAGAGGAACAATTTTTAAAACTTGGGGCCATTTAGTAGAGGCCACAATGATAGGGATAATACACATTGCTTTGCTACACAAAAGAGCCTGGACACTCCGTGAGGGCAAGCAACCCTTTCTCTTGTTGCCTGTGCTCCTCTGCACACCATCTACCACCATGCAAAGGCTCAATGGTTCGCACGTTCAGAGAACTAACCGAGTCTGCATGAACCGCTCCTACTCAGTCAAGTGAGAAAAGTACAAAGTGAGCAGTTACAACTTTGCAAGGCAGAACCAGGTCATGGACTGGGATCCAGCAGACATCAGTCTCTGTCTCGGGGCCTACATTGGTATGCAAAGAATTTGAACAACAGTTTCAGAAGAAACATTTCAAGTTTGCAGTTAATACTAAATTGGAAAAGACAGCAAATAATGAGAAACAAAGCAGGAAGATAAAAGGGTTTTAGATATTTCAAGTACCTACCCAGCTAATAAATGCAAATGAAGCTCAGTGCAGATAAGCACAGAATTATGAGTCTGGAAGCAAAAAAGAAAAAAAAAAAAAAAAAAAAAAA
>RJWM01002345.1:0-60346 GCA_004363535.1 Dasyprocta punctata | reverse complement strand
AGTGCAAATAAAATAAAACCAAAACAAGGGAAGAACTTTTAGTTTTAGTTTGCTTTTTATTATTATGATGATGATTATTAGGACTGCCATTCCATTTGGGGAAGAATCATTCTCACTTTTTTTTTCTTTTTTAAACCTCAACCTCAAGTAATTGTCTCCTAAAAATTTATTGGAATTGTGATTTTCTTATGTTCTCTGTCATTTTCCATTTTCTGCCCCACAACTATTCAAAAATTCCCGGAAAATCACCATCTTGTCTGATAGCAGGAGCCACCACTGGGGAAAAAAAATAGAAGGTATTTGTGTAGCAAAACTAAGTGGCTATCTTCTAGACCATATATTTTCTTTTTCCCTTTTCTTGGGGGTTGGGGGGTGGATGTGGGTATGGGGTCTTAGGGTTAGCAATGCTGATAAAAAGAAAAGAATCAATCATACATTAAAAGCCTGCAAGCTGAAGACATTCTAGTCCATCTTCATGACCCTCCTAACTATAAAGAGAACAGCTATCACAAGCACTACGTGACAGCTGAAATTCTTAGGCTCAGAGGTACATTAGCCAGCCAAGCCACAGTCCATTGTAGCACTACCTCAGTCAAGAGAACTCAAGGATAGACTGAAGGAGGTTGGTATGATGGGAGAGGAACCTAAATACTTTCCTGGCTAAGAACATTTCTGCCTTGTTATGGTTTAAACCTTAAATATTCCCCAAAGCCTATGTGCTAATGGCTTGGCTGCTAGCCTGTAGCGCTATTGGGAGGCCATGCAACCTTTAGGGAAGCAGCATCTAGCGGAAGGAAGTTAGGTTACTAGGGAGCACACCCTTGAAGGAGACACTGGGTCCTCCCCCGTCTCTAACTGTGTTAGCTATTTTTCTCATTGCTGAGACAAAATACCCACCATCCAAGGTTAAACAGGAAAAGGTTTATTTAACTCACAGTTTACAGAGGTTTAGGTCCACAGTTGGCTGGCTGCAAAGCACGGTGACTTGGCAAAAGGGCATTGGAGAAGAGAAACAATGTGTGGCAAAGCAGGGCAGGCAGATGGCAGCAAGTAGCAAGTAAGTGACTGGCAACAAAGGAAAAGCAAACAGCAGTGAACATAGCAACCCTTATGGCAGGTAACATTCACACCCTTAATCCTAGCATCCCACTGTGAATCAATCCTAGCATCACATCTTTGAGCCCAACAGCACAAACCTGATATCCAGCCACCTCCAAAAACCTCACCTATGGCCTCATGAGGCTTTGGGGGGACATCTAGGTATAAGTCATAACACAGACACACTACAATGTAGGCAGCTTTGTTCTACCATACACTTCCTGCCATGATTTCAGCCTTTTCACAGGCCCAAAGAGATGAGGTCAAGTGACCACTGTATGAAACATCTCAAATATGAGCTAGAGTAAAAAAAAAGTTTTTGAGATGAGATCACATCTTAAAATCATCTTTGTTGATAAGACTGGTCTGGAAGTTGCAATCTTCCCATCTCAGTCTCCCAAGCAGCTGGGATTGCAGGTGTGTTCCACAGGACCTGTTTCTTCTTTTCAAGTTGTTTATATCTGATATTTTGTTACAGCAACAGAAAACTAACACATCCCTATTCCTGCTTTGGTTCCTGAAATTTCATGTTCATTCACATAACAAGTATCTTTTGAGTCTTACCATGCTTTAGACACTGTTCTAAGTATTGATGATAGAATGGAAAACAAAATAGATAATATTGTTGCCTTCATATAGTTTAAATTCTAGTGAGCAGAGAGTCAGTAAACAAAACAGAAGTGAAATAGAGAATCTCAAGTAACAGGCAGCACTAGGAAGGTTATGAAAAGTATGATGTGGGAAGAAATCAGAAAGGAATATGAGAACAATTTATGGAGATGGTCAAGAAAGAGCACTCTGAGGAGATAACATTTCAGTGACTGAAGACTTGTAAAATGAGTCACTCAGAGAAAAATTCCATCCCAAGATACTGTGACATAAATATGTTAGGGGATTTTCAAAAATTATCATTTGCTAAGACTTTTCTGAACTAATTTCTTGCATTTTGTAGCCAATCATCTTGTAGAAATGTGTTTTTAAAAATAGAAAATAGATAATATTTAATATGAGGGAAGGACACAAAGAGACTACAGCACACGATCAAATTAATGAGCAATTCCTATAACTTGATAAAGAAGAAAATAAGGGAAAATGTTCACTCAAAGGCATATAAAGATTTCAAACACATTCATAAGAGAATGTGCCACTAGGCATGGCCACATTTTCTCTAATAACCTTACTGCAGAGATGGCATTTTCCCGATTGATGGATTCTACTTAGATGACTTGTGTAAATAAGTAGTGGTTTAAGTGTCTTCTAAAGTAGGAATAACTGTAGTATATACTGTGGTGATCAACTTCTAAAATGGCACCCAGTAATTCCCACATCCTGGTAGTCTCTTTGTAATCATCCATCTAAGATGTGGACTGGACCTGGAGGCAGAACCCATGAGTGGAATATAGAAAGGGTAATAAGACGTCACTTCTAAAATAAAGTTGCAAAGACACTATGGCTTCCACCCTGCATGCCCTCTGTTACTCAAGTGCTCAGTCTTGAAGAAATCAGATGCCACACTATATGCTGCCTTATGGAAAGACCCAGGTGGCAAGAAAGCAGATTGACCCTGTCTACAATCACCCACCTAGGTTTGAAAGTGGACAGTCTCTCAACTGAACCATCAGACAAGACTGAATTTCCAGCCAGCACTTGGATGGCAGCCTCATGACAGAAACTGAGGCAGAGGTATTCAGGTAATCAGGTCTGGATTCCTGAACCACAGACACTGTGAGAAAATAGATGATTGCTATTTTAAGCAGCTAAGTGTTGGTGTAACATGTGATGGGACAATCAAATACATTCACCAAGAAACAGTTTCAAATTGTGGTCAGCTTACTCTTGACTTTTGGTGCTTTCCCCTGCTTCTGCTAGCAGAACAAAGTCTCTTCTCTGCCTCCTTGAGTCTATGCTAAAAGTTGGCACCAGGTAGGGATGGATACAAAGCCAGCAAGATACAGGACAACAGTAATACTTGGCCATTTAGTTCCATTACATTTTTAATACAATCTTATAACATCACATGGGAAATTAACAAACCCAGAAAAGAGTTGTCTGTATTATAAATTACATGTTTAACCAGTCAGAGCTTTGTGATTTTACTTTCTGAGACTAGTTTAGGGCATTGCTAACCTCAAGTTACCAAAGGATACCACACCTCGCCCCCCTAAAGAAGTACATCCCCTATATTTTACTGATTGGGAGTATTATAGCCAATCTCTCCAACAGCAAACTTTTTACAGTGGTACCTCCAGCCCCCAATTTTGAACTCACCACTCACAGAAGAAAATAAAATATGATAAATTCTAACTAACACTAGCAAAGAAAATTAAACACACTGATATCCTTAAGAGTTTGTAATTCAAGTTGAATTACTTTGGAATTAAATACCATCATTTCTCTGTTATAAACAAGTTTATTTAGGTAAGCCAAAGAGGTGCTGTTATTATATCTAAATGAATAACACACACTTCTTACTTATCTTTGAAGAGTTAGGGAATTTCTCCAGAACCTGTGTAAGGTTGCTCCTATAACCCCAACATAAATGCAATACTAATCAAAGGAGACAGCCTCAGTGTAGTACCTGACATTAGCTATCAGCAACAAGGTACTACACAGTAGGTCTTCTTGACTGCACCAGCCACAGTGAAATCAGACTTTGCAAATTCAAACAGGCAGTTCTGTACCATGGAGAACTTCCAAATATAAAGACAAAAAAAAATACTTTTGAAAACCTTGGAAATCATTTTTCCCTTGCCCAGGCTTTTTGATGTGGGAAATCAATCCAATGAAGACAATCCAAAGAGGGGAACTTAATAGAACTCCCCTGCTTCCACCCTTTATCCAAATCTTTCCACAACACTGACCTACATAAAAATCAGTACAGCAACCAACCTCTCATATTCAACAGTGCTTTTCACTAGCCTCCCATTCTGGGAAGAACCTGGGTTTAAGGCCAAACTCTCAGCTGTAGCACCACTGTGTGCCAAGCAGGAACACCTAAGTTAGAATTTGGATGTAACAACACTCCCCCTAACAATTTTAGATGGTGGTCGCCCTTGTCACCATCGAAATTTTACCTTCACAAATGAAAATGTATGGGAAGCAATGGAGAAAGATGTTTTTCCTATAAACCTCTCTTTTATAAAGCTTATCTAATCTAATTTCAAGAAATCTAATTTCAAGTTTAAAGTGTCCTTTGCTACAGTCAATGAAAGTTCAGGCACCCACTTTTTAATCTATGTCCTACTGATAACCCTTGCTTTCATCTTCCTGAAATCCTTTCAAGCCATTACATTTTGAAACTCTTGCTGAAAATCTCAATGTATTTCCTAAGGTTAAAGCTTGGTAAGAATATATATGTATTACGTTTCACTTTAAAATCAGTATTGCTATAACATACAGTATTTTTTCTTTAGATAAAAAAGATGAGAACAAAGAATTGAATCCTATTGAAAGCCCCAAAGACTAATCTTTCTCCCACTCTTGAGTATTAAGTCATTAGGAACCTTTTTAAATTAGAAATTCATTTTTTTTCTTTTTCTTAATGCCATACATGCTTGCTTTATGTTCTATCAAGCCTAAGGCTCAGAAATTTATGGAAACAGAAGATCTTAAAGTCAAAGTATCAGCAATGCCAAAATATCATTCCTAAATCAAACATAAATGAGCCTAAAAGGGCAAAGTGGTACAAAAACAATGGTCTTTTAAAATATTATTTTCACCAAATAAAATTTAAAAACAGGGTGATCACATAACATCTTTTTATGAAGAAAATGAAATTAAATAATTGCACTATTTCCCCACACACTTTTGTATTTATCTTCTTTATTCATGAGATTGTTGATTTTGCTATTTATGCACTCTTTAGAAATAAAAAATACTTAATCTTTCATCAAAACTGGCAATATTTTCTACAATGTGCAAAGTTCATTATGTTTATAAGAATCAGCTTGTGAGTCACTCAACTTTAAATTTGCAGGATGAAAGGAGATATTATCATAAGTTTTCTTATATTCTTGCTCTTGATTTTTAAAAAAGCAAAACTGCATTCACGTGAAAGAAATTTCCATATAAATAATCCTCTACTCATTATACAAGTTGGTCAGAATAATCAAGTATGTACCAAAATTAAGATGCTGAATTTTGAACATTTCACTTTATAAAATTATTTCACTTACATCATTAACTTTCTCCAAGAAGCTCTTCAAATTTTATCCATGTTGGACAGTCTAATCTCTTAAAGGTATAATTGTATCAAGTATTTTAAAAAATAATTCTGCACTCTATAAACAAAAAAGATTTTAAAATGTGTCTTCCCTGGGTGAAATTCAGGCTAAATTCATGTGAAATACAGCCAAAATCTGTAGCTTTATTAAAAACATCATGCCAATGTTAATTTCTTAGTTTGGTAATCTTATCATGATTATTTAGGATGTGGCCATTACCCAAAGCTGGTTAAAGCATGAACAGAAACTGCTTTTCACAAGATTTTTGCAAGCTTTCTGTAAATGTGAAAATTCTTCAAAATAAAGGGTTTTTAAAAAATTCTTTGAAGGTCAATTTAAGATGAGCAATTGGAGAAGAAAGTCTTCTAACATTTTATTTAGAGTCTATTCATGCAATTAACAGAGAACAGGTGTTCTCAATTGACTTCTGACATTAATCTTATTTTATGATTCTTGAGACCACACTAAGGCAAAAAGTGTTAGGACTGCAGAAAGAATATAACATATTTGTATTCTTACTTAGACCACAGCCTTTCAAAGTCTCTGTAAATCACCACGCATTTTCAATCATGGAAAAGCAAGAGAAGCAGTTATTTCTGGAATAAAATTATCCAAACAAGTAAAGCATTTTAAAAGGCACATATTATGAAAAATCCATATTCATGGGAAAAAGCAGAATCCCGAACTTACCTGTCTACGTTCACTATTTACACTATTCAATGTTACATGCAGAACCAATATATATCTGGATTCATGAGAATTTTGGAGATTTTTGTGGCTGCAAGACATGTTATATAATGCCTTAATAAATAATGAATTCCAATTGTCCCAAGATGCAATGAACTCCCCATGACTGCTCAGTGAAGAAACTCAACTCAAAGCCACTGAGCAAATTACTCTTACTGAAAAACCCAAGAATCTCACAACCCCCTTTCTACATTAGCACAAAGTGAATGATTAAAAACCCAGGTTGAAATGGAAAAGAAATGCAGAACCAGGAAAATGGACAGCAAACTCCTATGGAAATAGCTTGGCATGGTGGCACACACTTGTAATTCCAGCTGTTAGGAGGCTGAGGCAGAAGGGCTGCCACAAGTTCAAGGCCAGCCTAGGCTACATGGTGAGTTCAAGGTCAGCCTGCACTACGTAGTGAGTTCAAGGTGAACCTGTGCTACATAGAGAGACCATGTGTAAAATAAATAAATAAATAATAGGTATCAATGCTCTGTAATATATTAGAAGAAATAACCCACAGAAGCATTACAGATGGTGAAGTGACAAGAGACCAAAGCTGAGCTTCAAGCAACTGCTAACACTGTACATAAAATGAAAATTCTCCAGAATTTGTAAGAAAAAAAAAGAAAATTCAGATAACAAGAGAGTTCTAATTCTAGCACAAACTAATTGGATATTAAAAGAATGGCACAGAAAAAAGAAGGTATGAAAAACCTGAATAACTACCAAATAGAAGAAATTGGAACCAAAGCACAACAGCAATAATTTCCATTGTGATTAGAGGTATAAAATCACAAGGCATCAATTCCCAGTCAGGATAGGGTAGAAACTAATAGCTGTGTATCTTAGCATACCATTACCATTTAATATCCTTGTTCATTATAAGTACACTTAAACCAATAATATAATAAAGCTCGTGGAACTCACATTTCACAGTATTTGTTCAGTCATTCTCCACTGATATCCTTATTGTCTAAAACTTGGGTTAAGCCCTCCACCTGGACACTGTGATGCATGCCTGTAATCCCAACACTCTGGAAGGCTTCAGGGAGGAGGATCACAAGTTCAACCCCAGCCTGGACAACTTTGCAACTTAGTAAGACCCTGTCTTGAAATGTAGAATAATGTATAATAAAACAGGGTTTGGGATGTAGCTCAGAGTGAAGACTCTAGGTTCAACCAAAAAATAGGAGCTTCTAGGTCTTCATGAGCCTGCCCGCAGCCACCCTACTGTATGTTCCCTCTGTGCACAGAAGGACCACAGGGCCAGTGGTCTTAGCAGACCCACCAACCATCCTGTAATACAGAATGCTACTCTAGCAATCTTTGTTTCAGGATGCTACAAACCAAAAGTCAATCATTTGCCTAAATTTTACATTTAAAACCAGTAAATTAGCACCATTTCACTTTCCCTTGCTAGTCCTTTAAAAATGCTGTATATCATCTTAGTTTTAAATATCCAAATGTAAAAATCACAAAGCCCCCTGCAGTATTATACTTTGAGACAGTGGAAGACAGAATTAAGGACCAATTTTTACAGTTTATAAAAGTATACACTTTATTAAGATTTCAACATAAATAATTAAATGCTCATGAGGACAAGTATTCATTTTAATCCATCAAATCATAAATGTATTATATTCATAGACCTCAGTGCACTACACAGGTCCACAGAAGGTCTGACCATGCAAATGAACATTTGTCCATTTTCTTTTCATATTCATGTCTTCAGGTTAATTGTAACCTAAAAACAATCAAGGCTTCACTTGAACTGACTTCAAATGAGACATCAGCAATGAAATGAGCATTTTTAGCTCAAGGATTGGTTTCAATGAACAAGTATAAAGACATGCATTTTTTTAATTCCTTGAAGTATTCTTTTAAGATCAAATATTTTAGTAAAGGCATTTGGACTGATTTCCTGAAAATAAAGTGAGTGGTAAGAAAATGAAAGCAGGATGGAACTGGGGAATATTCTGGTGAATCATAAGATCATTAGAATATTCCACACTAAAATTCACACTTGACAAAACATCTCCACATCTTCCCAGTACCCAGGGAGGCAGCCCTTATAGGATGGAGAAAGTTGAGGAAGAATAGACAAAGCATCATTACACTCAACAAGAAGGTTCATGATCTTTCTGACTTCAGTCAACAGATACTCGCTGAACGGCCAGTGAGTGCTCGGCTGGGGCTACAGAAGACAAGGACGAGCAGGGCGACATGCTACTTTCCCTCCTGGAATGAATATCTCATTGGAGATACAGACAACAAACCGAATGCTTGATTTGCCTTTCTGATATCTGCTAGGAAGATGAATTTGAGGATTTGGGGCAAGTAAGGAGAAAAATATCCATTCCCTTAAGTAACCACAACAATAATAACAATAACAAAACACTTCTATTTGGAGAAATCAGTCTGAGATAATTACTTGCATGCACTATCCCACTTAATTGTCACAATAACCCTTAGAAAATAAGGGTGTATTTTTAATATTCCATTTATTCAGACTAAAAAACTGAGGCTCAGAAAGTAAAAGGACTTCAGGTGACACCTCTTGGTCAATTAACATTTCTTTGGATACCTCAGCACCACGGTGGATCAAGACAGTGTACAGCCCTATCCTACTGACAAGGGCTTGCTAGCTGCCCAGCAAGGTGGATAGGTGCAGGGAGGTAAACCTAGGAAATTTCTCCATGACTAGGACTTTTGCTTCAATAATCTGGGAAGCGTGAGAATTGGCTTCCTTCTGGAAAAGACTTCCCCAACTCCAAAGCTAGAAACCCAAGCAAAGTAGAAGACTGTCTGACAAACACAATTTGTCACCAAAAAAAAAAAAAAAAAGAGCAAGTTAAACCATTTCAAAATTGGGTATTATTTCCATAACAAAAATGAAATTCTGAAAGCAAAACAGCTGACAGTCTCTCTTTTATTAAATTCTTTCCCAAGGAAATTAAACAGGCCAAAATAGCTTCTCCTATCTACCATTGTATATTGAAATGAGAAATGATCTTTCTCCAACCACCTCTTCCAAAATTGCAGCACTGGCTAAGACTGAAAGGTAACTGAATAACCTTTCAGTTTTTCTGTCCTTCTCATTAAACTGTCACATTGCACACATCTCAGCAATGTGTCTGTAGTCCCTTTATCAAATGCAGCTCTATAAAATCGAAATACAATGTAAAAAACGACCTCAAGCAAGAATCTGTGGCTTAGCTATAAAAGAGGCACTGTGTTCGCCATGCAGTACCACCCCCAGCCCACGGCTCCTGCTCCCCGGGAGCTGTGCAGGACCGCAGTGCAGCAAGACGCCCCGGGAATGGGGGAGGGGAGGGGAGGGGAGGGCCAGAACCAGGTTGCAATTTCCCTGTGTGCATTCAGCCTGCGCATTTCCTATTTCAACTGAATATGAAGAATCATGGCCTTGTTTTAAGGACTTAAGAAAAGAAAGACAGTTTAAAACTGAATACCTGCTCTCTGCTACAGTAGTTCTACTGGCAGGTTGTAATTTGTCAGGGGTAGATAATGGAAATGCAGTTATGTTTGTATAATCCATGGGCTGTTTATCAGCCATGTAAAGCCTAAAGATATTGGTGGCAGCAAATCTTTCTGTCAGGAAAAGAAATCTTTCAACTCGGAAAAAGCAAAAAGAAAGACCCACCATTTTTACGTAAAGTCCAGTTCCATTTCATTTCTTTGTAGGTAATTCCAAAACAAAAGGAAGAAGTTAATAGATAGATAAAAATCTGTGGGGCAGTAGGAGTGTTACATATCTCACAAGGAACATGAACATGTATTTCTCAAGAAGAGAATTTTCCTTTCATATCCCGACATATCTTTAACCCATAATTTGGAGGCAAATACTACGAATGACAGCCTTAAACACATCAATGCTTTGATACTGGGGTTGCAACAGCTAGAAGCCTTCTTCTGGGGGAAAAAGTCATTGACAATAAGTGCAAGTGGATTATACATTTGTTTGTCTGATTGTTTTCTTGTTCTTCTTGACTTTTCTGGAAAAATCAAGTCATCAGTAAAACCTGAAGATATTAAGCAAGCATTGACTAGTTTCACAATAAGAAGTAATGTACATAGTCATAAATGTGATAGGCTCCTTAAGAACCATGTAAAGCAAACTGAAAACTGCTTCTTTATACACTAGTATCGGTATTTACTCCTAAGTTTCCATTTCCTAGCCTGCATGTTTTACTCTGAGATATAATCTTGCTCCATCTTTTCAATGTCAGTATGTCAGTTCTCAATTGAATCAACAATGAATATAGAATGCATTGAGTAAAAAAAACAGAAAGTACATGCACAGAGTACAAAAACACCAAGTAAATACATCTCAGAATACAGTAGCATTTCAGCATATCTTGCGACCATACTGCATGACGCTAAAGAGATTGGAGTGAAATGACATTTCAGACTAAGGTCTCTCAGCATGGTTTCAACATCTTCACAGTTTAAATGGGAAGAGCAAAGTACATAAATCATAAACTTTTTCTCTTGTTTAAACACCCCCTACTCCTTTCTCATTGTCTACAACCTCAAGTGAGCTTCCAAAATGAATTCTACCATAGTATACAACAACACAAATAGCAAACTATTCTAGCTTTTTATCTTCTTATTCCAAGAGGAAATACTTGCTCCTTGGAGTCATCCTGGCCAATTTTATCAAGTTTCTAGGGTACTCAGGTACTTCTTCATGGGGCTTTTGTCAAGAATAAATGCAGCAATTCCCATAAAGAGCATAACACGGCACCTAGCACACAGTGAGTACTTATTAACATAAAGGTAGTAGAGATGGAAGCAAATGAGCAAATTTGGGGTCTGTCCTTTCATTTAATTACTTTCCCTATTATACCTGGAACAGGTGTCTATACCCAAACCAGGGGCACAGCTAGGTAGAGCATGTATTAAGCCATGAAACAGGATGTGATCCAAAGAGAGTGGGTGTCGGAAAGTGGGCGATGATAGGGGTGAGTCTAGGCAACTTTTTATTTGAGGTTCCTAGACCAAACTCCAGTCCAGCCACAGTATAGAGCTATACCGTCACCCAGTAGCTCTGCAGACCCAAGGAATTCTGGACATGGAAAAAAACTGCAGCTGATTTCTATCCATCTGCTGCTTCTTTGCTACCTGGTAAAGAAAATCAGTCTCCATGGGAGGAGCTGTCCTGTTCCACTTCTAGGTCTGTGTCAGTGAGCCACTGAAATAGAACTCCAACCTTCTGAGTTATTCGTACCTACTTTTCATCAAAAGTGCTGCAGGACATAATTTGTGGACACTACTTAGGAAAATTTCTTGGTCATAGAGACTATAGCCAGGGTCAATTTCAGCCTTTGCCATTATGACAAATTCCTGTCAAACTCCATTTCTTAGGCTGATGATTGCCTGTGATTAGGTTTGTTTTCTTTTTAACTGCCACTTACTGCTGAGAATCATCTTTTTTATACTGACTTTTCTAAGCACAGATTTTCATCTAAAAAAGAATCAAACACCTATTAAGTATGTGCTGCACGTCATGTCTACTCCAGGTTCTGGGAGCCAGAAGAGAGGTGGCCGCCCCCCCAACAAGGACCAGCAGTGGGGAAGACAAATGTACCGTGGTTAATCACAACACGGCGTGGAAGTGTGGAAATAAGCGCACAAACACTGGTGATACAGAGCTGGATATAATTAATTTCTACCATTTTCTGTCTGAAGTAGTACATAAAATTTCCACAGAATTTGTTATGAAAACGCAAAAAAATTAGATAGTCTTTCGATTAACTACTTCCCCCTGGCATTCTTGTTCTTACCCTTTAGCCTCTTTGCAATTGCCTCCCCATTCTTACATACTTTTATTAATGGAAATGTTTCCCTTCATTATCCAGAAAGGTTGTTATAGGCATTTCTGCTCTGAAAGATGCTTGAGATACTCCTTAGCTGATAGAATAATTAACCTGTTAGGTTAAGGCAGATACTGCTAGGCACAACTCTCAGGGAGTCTGTGACTTGGAAGAGATAGAGCACCTGTATTTGCATGTGCATTCAGTACATAAAGCCTCGCAAATAATGCTTCCTAAATGTTTATTATAGTTAAAGAATTAAAGAGGATAATTTGCATAAGCATGGTACTATAATATTCAAAGCTCAATTTGCTGAGATACTAAAGAATAGAAATATCACAAAAAAATCCTCGAGGCCCAGGGTCAACACTACAAAAACAGAAAAAATAGCCATCTGCCTATGGTGACGTGCGGATTGTGGAAGAGTCTCTGGGCTATCCACCCAAAAACTATCTTCTTCACTGATCAGGATACTTGGTTTTTAGTAGAAATGTAATTACAATCCCCTTCTGACAAACTTGCAAGTGAAAAGGAAGTGAGTCAAACTTAAGAATATAAGAATTAGGGGACTTTCGGTATAAGCAGGTTGGCATCTTTTGGGTTCTACAGGATGACGTCCTTCTTTCATCCTGTTCCCTTCTGAAACTTAAGAGTAAAATCCAATGGCTCTATCAGTCAAAGCCTCATTACAAGTGAGGAAATTAGGTCTAAGTTTGAATAATTTGCTTGAATTCACACAATGCCTAAACAAGAGAGCTAGGGTAACATTTGATTTCTCTCTCCTCTCCCCTCTCCCCTCTTTCCCCTCTCCCTTCACCCCTCCCTTCTCTCTCTCTCTCTCTCTCTCTCTCTCTCTCTCTCTCTGTAAATTATATATATATACATATATATGTATATATATATATATATATATATATATATTTCCGTTAATGCTTTGGGTTGCCTTGATTAAATACTTATTCTTTAAATGCCAAGAAAAGGGATTCACTTATTATCTCCTGTAATGACTGAAATATTTTCTTTATCCAACTGAAAAGCAAAAACTAGAGAGCTACTCTCAGCTACTCAAAAGACTGAGGCAGCAGGATCAAGAGATTGAAGCCAGGATGGACAACTTAGCACCATGCTCTTCTAACAGAAAATAAAAGGCTCTGAAGCTGTAGCTCAGTGGTACAGCACTTGCCCAGCATGCATGAGACTCTACGTTCAATTACCAGCACCAAAAAGTTTAAAAACAGATCAAAATAAAAAGCTTTCCTATCAAGTATTTCTTTAAAAAGCAGGAAAAAGTAATTTCTTGCCCCAAACCACAATAAAGTCAAAGAAATTTGATCAAAATTTCTTAAAAAGTCTGGAAAAGTATACAGTTTGTCTTAGGAGGTTTGGTATGAATTTATTCCATTGAGCAAATGTATTAATCTGAGGCAAATTAATTATTTCAGAAGAATTTTCATTGAAAGAAAATATTTAATCTTATCGTACTATTTACTTTAACAATGCTAAAATGAGCCAATGTTTGATTTAGCAAAAAAAATTTCATGTCTTTCTAAATTATGCAAATAAATTACACATATATTAAAATGATCTTTTAAAAAAAATTTCAAGTGCCCATTTGCCACATTACCAAAGTGATCTTTAAGAAAAGCTTTTAGTAGGAGATAAAAGTCTATATATAGTATCAAGTGATAAACAGTGCAAAATTTTATATGTAGTATGGATACACTTCTGGGAAAATGTATTAAAAGAAAATTGGTTAGGAGGAATTTTATTAAAATTTGGATAGAAACAAGTTGGTTTATTTTGTGTGTGCTCTTATGTATTTCCTCTTTTCTAGAATAAAAATCTTCATAATGAAAGTCACAATTTAAAAGTTTTTAAAGTGTACATGAGTATGAAAGTCATTAGCAAATCATGTTCTGTTTCTATGCTCAGCTCTTTGAACGAACATTTACCATCTAGTTAAGAATATTCTCTTTGAACCACAGACCAGATGTAAGTTTACCTTTATGAGACCTTTCAGAATTTTATAGACAGCTACTAATCCACAATCATAAAGAAAATCAGTCAGTCTTTCGAGGAAGAACTTTTTTTCTTTCATTTAGAAGAAATAAAATGGACTTTGGACTATTCTCAAATCCTGGCCTAAATACTTCAGTAAATGAGTTAATCTCTCTGAGCCTTAGTTTTCCCACATGTGACAAGTTGCTGCTAGAATTCAATTCAATAACATGAGTGAAGTGGCTGCTCAGGAGGCAGCAGCCCCTCTGACATCTGACTGCAAACGCTGGTGTCCTGGCCCCTCTTGGCCCTTAAGCCCATACAGCATCTGTAATGGGCAGAAAACACAAGTGAATTTCACATAGCAACTGCATTTTTGACTCATCCAAAGAAACAGTGGCTTCAAACTGAGGGATAGAGAAAATTATATACAATTTTCCCTTCAGTATACATTTATTGTCCTTGTCAGTATAAAATGATATTAGTCCTTAATGGACATATTACTTTCTGAATAAGAATAGAAAGTGATGTCACTTGATTTTAAACACATTTTTCATAAAATTGCCTGTTAAATTTATTTGCCTTGCTTAATTTCTTTCTGTCCCTCTGATTCTCCTTGTTTAGATCTGACTTTCCTTCTATCTTCCATTTTTTCTTTCATATAGTATTTGGAATATATGGAGAATGCAGTAGTTTACCTCATTAAACATTCCAAATGCTAAGGATTTTCTTACAGCTAGAAAGCATATTAGGTGCAGTATGATCTATAGCATTAAAATATGTTACTATGTCAAGAAATATACCAGTGAAAATGTTTCTTCTGTAAAGAATTACAAAATGGGTCAGAATCCTCATGTGGGGTCTGTAAGGGGCATTTTTCTCTTTGTGAACATCTACAATCTTTGTTCATGTCCTGATCTTCAAAGTTTCCTTAACAGCATTCTAATCCTTTATAATTTAGATATTTTAACTAAATTTTACAAACCATACAGTCCTTCTGGCCTACTTTTGGTAACTGTATTGGGTGATATACTATGTCCCTGCCAAGTCCTCATATACTTTTGATGGGACTGAGTCTGGTGCTTGTTATTGATTTGCTGTGTAGCGCCAGGATTGGTGATGTGAGTGCTGCACCCGCCCAGGGGTGGAGCTGAGATACAGTGTAAGGGAAGGCGGGTCTTCCTCTTGCACTTCCGCCTCTCGCTTGCCAGCGCACCTTGCTGCTTGTGGCCACCATGAAAAGCAGCCCCACCACGCTATGCTGCTTTGGAGCCAACTTAGTATGGACTGAAACTCCCGAGAAACTGTAAGAAATAAATCTTTCCTTCCCTAATTTTAGGCATCAGGTATTCTGTCTTGGCAACGAGTAAAAAGTAACTAAGACAGTAACAGAGCAATATAAAATAGGATTAGGCAAGCATAATTGAGATGCTATCAAAAGAATGTAGTCTTTATAAGGATTGATTTTTCTTGTGTTTGGGGAGTGGGTAAACTCTCTCTGCCCACTATTTCTCATTTATTTTTCAGGCCTTAGAGTAAATAACATTCCTTCTAGGAACCCTTTCTGCACACTTCCTACTTTCTCTCTGCCCAACAACTCACTGCCTCAAATGAGACTGGGGCCTCTTATTATATTCTCTCATAGCACACTAGATTGTTTTTTACTTTTAGCTCAATTATAACAGTAACAAAATGATTACTAATATAATCCTCTACTTAATGTTTATCTCTGGATAAAAATGTACCTGTATTGTTTCAACTTTGTCCCTCAGTACCTCCCATAGTGTCTGACCTAGGAAAGATATTCAACAAATAATTCATGGATAAATTATGAATGAAGTCTTTTGTTGCTACCAGTCAAAACATTAGGGTTGGCTGGGTATGATGGTGCATTCCTGTAATCCCAGCATTCAGGAAGCTGAGACAGGAGGATGGCAGTGAGTTCAAGGCCAGCCTGGGATACATGGAGTTCAAGGCTAGCCTAAACTACACAGTGAGACTCCGTCTCAAAAAACAAATAATCAAACAAACAGAAAAAAAAAAAAAAAAAGTAGTGTCCATGATTTCAGCTCTAGGTAAACACATAGGGTCTGTGTTTTAGCTCTGAATCTCAGTGGTCCACTTAGAATCAAAATGTACTCATATATGTCAGCAAACATACAGTATATGTCAAGGAACTACTTTGCCACTCCCAGTAAACATCCACACCAAAGTAAGAAAAGTCTGGCTGTCACTCACAAGTTGCATGTGTTACCAAAGAAAACTGAAGCGTTGATACCAGAAGGATCATTTCTAAATCCACATGTGTAGGCTTCTGATTTCCAAGTGTTTTTTCCCCTATACAGTTTACTGTGAGAATTGATGAACATTTACTTTCAAGTATGATAGAAGCTATTTCTGATAGTCATCAGATAGATGATATCCAATAAAGATAGAGTACATTATAAGGCATGAGACATATTAAAATCAGAGGAATTGAAATTAGTGTGCTTGGAAAGAATAAAGAACAGCAATTTCTGTAGGGTATCAAGGTACAATTTTCAAAGTAGCCCTAAATCTCCTAACAGTAAACAAACCCAGATAGCCTGTAAGATCAGCTTTATGGAGCACAATGAGTTTTGTGAGTTGACAAAATGTTCACTATGGCGTTGTCTCTAGGTTTATACATTATTTTAATAACAGAGTAATTCAAGTTACTCTACTTACCTTCTGAATGTGAGATAGACAATATCAATCTGGGACAGGAACAAGTGATGGAGTCAAGTAAACAGATTAAAATTCCACCATAGGATAAAAAGTAAATAATGAGAACACGGAGTGGAAGAGAAATTTTGAAAACCTCTCATAGCAGGCACCAAATAAGTAACAAACAGCAACACCAAAGGTTTGGAAATGCTAATACATTATAGACTTTTTTCCAACTTTGTTCAACAAATTGGCATAGACATCCTGTCTAGACACTGAGCACAGCTCTAGTGAATAAGACAGGTATGCTGTATGTCTTCACTGAATTCATAAAATGTTTTCTGAAATACAAAGTAGCCGCACTAGTTTCTAAAGAGTACTGGTAAATGTTCTTTACTTATTTGTCATTCATCATTTGTGAGACACTGTAAAGGACATGTCCTTTGTACCAGTCAAGTAAAAATCTTCCCAAGAGTTGGACTAGACCTTGTGGTCACAAATTACTATGATACAAGTGACAAGTTAGCAACCAAATGACAAAGGTTAGGGGAGTCCAAAAAAAAAAAGAAAAACAGTTGATACTCATGTTGGAAGGGAGGTGAGGTTTTCCTGTCACAGAAGATTCAAGCAAGCCTTTAAATATTGCAGAGCTAAAAGAAAGAGATTAGACCTTGAGGGTGTAACAAAAGGCATGAAGAAAATGGGGAAGCAGGAATGCAGACTGGTGTCCAAGGAAAAGTTACTAAGTGGGCTTGACTGAAGCAAAGGGTGACAGTAATAAAGCAACCAAGAGGAGGAACAACTCCTCTAATACCTTTTACCTTATCATGTAACATCCTGAGCATTCACAGGAATAGACTGAAGAAAACCTTGCATTGTAGTGAATGACTCCTAAAATCTGGTTTGTAAAATTTGGATTTTAGACCAGCTGGTTTAATCAAAATCATACAGAGCACTGTGGTTACTATCCATTCCAGGTCTTTCATTCCTAGAAATTTTAATTCTGTATGTCTAGGAGAATATTTGGGTATATATATTATATATGTGTGTATAAAAAATTTATTTATCACATGGATTTTTAACTGGTACCTTAAGTGATTTCCTACATGAAATTTCCTACATGGCTTCCTCTGTGATTCTGAGGCACAGCCGGGTTTGGGGACCACTGATGCAGATGAAAAGTCTCTCAAGATGCTGGTTTAGAGAAAGTGATAAGGGCCAGGCCCAGAGAATTGGGATTGGCCTGACCCAAAAAGCAGACAGGCTGCTCAGCTAAGTCAAAACTTTAGGTCTAACTGACATCTGGAAATGTTTATAGGAACTTCTGACCCCTAAAAGTATACTGCTCTTATGCTGTATGAACTTGTTGACCCCTAAAAGTACATTACTCTTACATTTGCTGTGCTCAGTGTTTAGAATAAAAAGTGTATTGTGCCAAAATTCTGAATGAGTCTCAATACTACATCTGCACATCTTGGCTCCATCTGTTTTCTGCTACACCCAACCCACAAGGAAAAGGCAAGTTCTTCAAAGGCAGAGAACTTGCTCCCTGCTGTATCCCGTCCCCAACAATAATGTTAACACAGACTAAGCAAGCAGACTTTTAATGAATGAAAAAGGAATGAATAAAATCCAGTCTTTTCCATCAATGGAAAAAAGCAGAAGGGGAGGGGGATCCTAAAATTTCCCAGGGGAAAACTAGAAAGATGCAGTTATGTCAACCATGAATCCCAAATACTTTTCCATACTCTGAAAGGTTCTAAGACAGAGAGGAGACTTTTTTTTAATCAGGCAAGGCACAGAGGTAGTAAGAGTAGCAAAATTCTCATTACCTAACTTCACTCTGATGATAAAGTATCTGTAGCTGCTGACATTGTGCCTTGAAAGAGCGGGTAGGACTGCCTAGGCAAGAACATTTCTGGGTCACAAAGGAATTCCTTCTCTTCTCATTTTAGATTTCAAGGAACCTGAGAGACTTTTTTTTTGAGACCACTTTTAAATAGCCATACTTTAGTATTTAAAAGTTGGTAGGCCTTACATCTTTATTTTTCTAAAAATAGGCAAAGCTGTCAAGGCGACATCATTAATAATTATTTCTTCAATTCAGACTTAAACATCACCTTAAGGCATAATCAAGTGGACTGACCATGTTGGTATTTGAGTAGTTCCTTTATTAATGTCCTTCAAAGACATCAGTCTGAGTGTAAAAGGGGAAATTGAGGCTCAGAGGCCTACTGCCCTGCCTGAGATTACCCAGTTATTTTCAGAGAGCCATGATAACGGAGGGCCCTTCAGTCAAGAATAAACTCTACTGTACAATGCTACCTATCTACGGACAAAGAAAAATTCAGGATTTAATTTAAGCCTGGTGTTTTTTATTGTATGGATGCTTTTCCTTCAGTAATCAAAAAGCAAAACTAAGAAGCTGAGTTCAGATTTTCATGAACAAACTTCTAATTTTAAATTATTTAATTTTTCCAAATAAAAGAAATTAAATTTATAGGACAGGAGAAGAAATCATGAAATATAAAAATTAATATATTCTGTTTCCCCTGCACAAGTTTCGAATGGACAGCCATTTAGAGGCGAGGGGCCCACTTGTTCTGACAGGTAGGACTAATGTATTTTTACTACTGTTATTGTTTAGAATTACTATAACATGATGGTGATTTTTTAAAAATAGACCAATCTGCTTTTATTATTGTTTTGAAATTCTCTCCAAACAATGAACCCCTGGTTGACTGCATCTGAGACCAACAGCTACCACTACCATCCCTGGTAGGTCACTTCGTAGGGTCAAGATGAAAGAGTACAAACAAATAGTACAATGACACAAATCTATGCCACAAATATTGTCACCAAGGGTAAAAATAATACTGGAGAAACACAGAAAAATATTTAAGATCCAAGTAAGGATACAAAAATGGGCAGCAATAAACTAAAGGAGACCAAAGTATATCATCTAGATGATATGGTTAGATGAGGGAGTCCTAAATTGATGACATATGAAAATTCCACTGAATGAAAGAACAATCTGGAAGCAATGTTTCAATCTCCTCATGCCAGACAAATAAATAGTCCTCTAGTTTCTCCATTAGGATCAGGCCACGGTCTGCTCTCACCATCCATTAACTGATGAATTAATTATTAATCAGTAGATTAACCTAACAATTACACAATGGATGTAAATACTATAGAATAATCTGTGAAACTGAAAGAACAACTCAAAATGTAACAGGAAGAAAGGGCCTCCACGTGCCTCACCCAGCTTGCGCCCTGACTTTGTGCTAAGAATACCAGTCTGTCACACCCATTCTTCCAAAGCACCCTCTATGTGCAAGACTCCGGAGCAGGTGGTTTCTGACCTGGTTAGTAGGTAGGGTCTCTTTCTTCACTCCCAGCTCAGTATCGAACTCACATTTGAAGGAAAAAATGACCTTCTCAAGTAGGAAGAAAACTGATTTGGAGCAATTCATTCCTCTAGCTTATGGTCAATGATTCCACTGTTCAGGGTTTCAAGTTCAAAACAGGGCAAACGTCAAGCACCATATCTTCCTCTCCAAGAATCACAATGCACTTTAATCATAGAATAGGCTTTAAGAAGTTATATGTTAAAGAATCCTACTTTACCAGATGTTTTTGTAAACTGGACAGTACTGAGCTGTTTTGCCTATTAGTGTCAATATACCAGAAAACAAGCATTCTATTTATTCAGAAGCATGTAAAATTAGGAATTTCACTTTCCTCTTAAGTATACTTTCTGATACAGCAACAGCAATACTTACATCTGATTGTATGAATAAAGGAAGCACTTGAATTACAGAATTCCAAAGCATAAAGACCAAGCTAAGTGTTGGCCAAACTTGAAAGTAGAAACCCTTTGTTTCTTTGCTGGTATTCATGTATATGCTAAATTTAATAGCAGGACAATGTTGTAATTACTTGATCACATGTATTCCATATGTATGCAGATACAAAAAGCCTTCCAGTATTTAACTGTCCATCCCAATATTTTTCCAAGAATTCTTTCTTTTTCTGGTCATGAAGCATCAAAAAGTTAAAAGCAAGTTTTTACTTTCTCAATTTAAGTCAATGAGAATTCTCTATTGTGGATTTATAATATGTCCAATCTATTAAAAAGTCACAGATTTTTTTCAAATGTATACAATTATTTAATAAGTCCTAAAGTTTTTAAATGCCTGGACATCAATTTAATTAGCATGCTGTTTAACACATTTTTAACCACCTGTTACTCTGACACTACATTTAATATATATTATCTTCAAGTACAATTAAATTTCCTCATCTGAGAAGGTTGTGGGAAGTAATAGATTACTGATGCCATTCAAGAGGAAAACATTATATTCATTATTATCAACTTACAGCCTATTTTTTCTAGCACTTTCAATGGTTTTTTCCATATTCATTCCCTTACCCTTTATAACAACCTCCTTGAATATACTTTTCTCACCTCGAGGGCCATTAGTTATAAGATGCCCTGAATCAGATGTCATTAGCTGATGTGACATTCATCTCCTTTCAAGGCTTTGAAAAATCACCAAATAATAATTAGAGATAGAGAGTTTTTAAATATCCAAACCATACATCTCAATTCAATATTGATTTAAGTGATTTATTTTTCTGTGAAAGTACAGCATCCTGACCAAACAAATACACTGCTCACACAGTGCATTAATCATGGTTTGCACTGTTCTTATACGTATGATGGATAGGGAGCATTTTATCAATGAATAAACTGGCAAAAGTGTATTCAGAGCTAGAAATCTCAGAACAGACACAGGACTCACTATTCGTTCAATTTTTGTTTTTGAAATTCTGGTAGTCTTTCAATTATAAACTGCAATTTTGATTTATATTTAAGAATCTCTTTTATCAGCTTGTTTTTATCATTATGGAGCAATGGGAAATAAGCTCAAAAAGGGAACCTAGTTCCGAATTCCAATATGATATCAAACTGAAAATAATATCTTATAGTATGATTTATCCAGAGAAAACAGTATTTTAAGAACTGTATAAAATGATCTGCACATGTATCATTTCCTTGGAGAACAACTAAGGCTTAAAAATTAAACCAAAAGACCAGTAGGAAAAAATGGATTGAGATTTTGCTAGGCAGAGCTATTGGGACAATAAAGGTTTCCTTTTGCAATTCTGAACTGTCATATTTCTTTTTGTTTTTTACTCTCCAGAGTAATTCACACATTCATACTATTAGCTTATGTATAATTCATTTGATTTTTTTATTGATTTATGTCATTTTGATTTTTGCCTCTTTCTTCTTGAACAATTTAGTTCCTTTTTTATTTTTCCCACAGGGACCCAGAAATTGCACACACAGTTTCAGAAGGGCTTCTAGACTCTCGGCTTACCCCTCTTTGTAACACACATAAATTGCCTACATGGTTCCGATGGCTGCTCCTTCCCTGGAGCAAATTTTGAAAAGACAGAATTTTGAGCAGTGGCTCTTTAATCTTATATGTGCTGGAAAGAAACTTCTAAATAAGCAATGCTGGGAAAGAGGATCTCAAGGTAAGTACAAGATCATATTGTTTGTTTTCCCATTACTCCAGGCAGCACAGCTATAAAAATGCAGAGTTATGTGAGGATGAACATCAGTACAAAGGCGATGAATGGCCATTCTTATGCTCGTGACATAGGTAGCTCCTGAGTTCCCCAGAGGTCAGCTGGTCTACCCAGTGGGCAAGGTGGGAAATGCACCATGCTCTGTCTCAGACAGCACACTTCGTGACTCCTTGTACCCAAAGAACAACACCCAGAGAGTAGGTGAAGAATTCAGGAAACAGATTCTCAGAAACTTACCTGAGTTTGAGATACTGCTTTTCTGAGTTTTGCATTTAATTGGCTTCCTTTCAGCTTTAACCAAAAGATGCTTCACTCTACTCAGCAGCAAGACAGCACAGTACTTAGGAAGGGAGAATCTGCTGATACCTTAAATGCAGGATTTATTTATGAAAGCACCCTTTTAGGTTACAGGATTAATATTAGCTAAGGGAGCTTGAAAACACTATTTTATGGCTCCAGCTTTTCATCTTTATATTCAGCAGGCCTGTATCCAAGGCATTTGCTCTCCTCTCAAGGAGCCAGCATCCAGCAAAGGAAGTAGACAAGAAAACAGATATTTCAGAATAAAAGCAGCAAGTGGTGAGACTCCAAAACAAAAGAACTGTAAATAATTAAAATCTGAACAAGTATTCTGCCTGAAAAAAATGAATTTGAACTGACGGTTAGAGAATTAGCAGAAGTTTTCAAGGGAAAAAAGAAACATATTTTAAGGAGACATAAAAGCAAGTGCAGGTGCACAGTCCTTTAAGAGCATGGAATTCCTAAGAACAACTGAAAACCAGTCACAGAAACTATTAGGTGAAGTGTGTTTGAGGATTAAACTACTGGCAGAAAATAAAAGGGTAGGGCTGGAGGAGGGCAGATGGAAAGCCTCTTGTGTGAAACTTAATTGGTCTGTCCACTTTTAGCACTTTGGAGGAAGCACTGCCCTAACCCTCTTAGGTCACAGTGCTGACACCATGCTTTCAGTCTCAGCTGTGGACATGTGAGCCCCTCTTGACCTATCAAACAGCTCCAGGTACCCAAGCCATTGGTTAGGTTCAAGGACAAATGACCCAACCTGAGACGATCAGAATCCCCATAAGGGTTACCAGCAGACCTAACTTGATGCATGTGACCTGTCATTTGCAAAGTCCCTGTGCTTAGAAGGGTCGTGTCCACGGCTTAGTGCTCTGCTGTTCTCATTGTGGAATTCTTAGCAATTTCATCCTGAAGCTGTGCTGTGTAAGTGAAGTTCAAAACAAGGCATCCACATGAGCGAAGGGAGGCACACTCCACATGCATTACAGCACACGATGCTCCACAAGCAGAGCATTCCAGGAGCCCCACCTTCCGTGACAGATCAGGAAGACTTAAAATAAGTAGGAATCAGTGTGTTACACTTAAAACCAAATCAATGAGCATGTTGACAGCCCCAAGAGGTCACGCTTTACATTCAAACTAGAACTTGCTTCCAACATAGAAAGGGGATGGGGTTTTAAGAAAAAGACTAACTATAGCATATCTTTTCTTCCCTTTACTAAACAGTATGGCTGGGCATAATATCTAACACTCAAAACTTAAAGGAGGACAAATTTCACTTGCCTCACAGTTTGAGGAATTCAGTCCATCGTTAGCTAGCTCTGAGGCAGGAGCATCATGTGGAAAGGTCATGGTGAAGTACGGCTGGTTAGTTCATGGCAGCTGAGGAGCAGAGAAGGGAAAAAGTCCTAAAGGGGAACAGTCATGAGTGACAACATGCAGTACCGAAGGTCTTGCCTTCATGACCCGCCCAGATACAACCAGGAGCGTGCTCCACTAATCTGCTAGACATTCCTTAATCCAACGTAGCTGACACATCAGGATTAAGATCACAGATATGCATATATAAAATAAAATTTGTTTATTTGGGTGATTGCATGTGTGAGTTAAACGTTTTTATATTTACACTAAATTGCACACCATGGAATGGTAAGATTCATAGTCCTAATTTAAATTTTTAAGTTTTCTTTACTTAGAAAGGTAATAAAAACAATGGGAGAAGTTCAAAGAGAACACAGAAGGAACAGAAAAAAAATTCTATTTTAGTACCTTTAATAATACTTTTTCCCACTTTTTTAACAAAGGACCCCATAAACTATGTACCACTTTTGGCTATCAGGAAAGGTGATTTATTTTCTTCTAGGATCCTAAGTTATGAGGACAGTAGGACCAGATTGTAGATGACTCTTCCCTGGTGTAGTGGACAAAGTCATCCACGGAGTAACACAAACCAGACAAAGCCAGTGTGCAAAGAAGCCCAGGTGAGGGGTACGGAGAGAGAGCAGCGGCATTGTTGTTTGTGCTATGAGTGTGGCGAGACACAAAATTAACTGCACATCTGTCCTGCCTCGTTATGCAGGTCAACAAGTCATTTTCTTCTTCTTTCTTTTTCTTTAGGGGGTGAGGGTAGGAGACAATTCTAGTTGGATTCCTGTCGCGTGGCACCTGAGTATGGACTAATACTGCATTATATGTTAAGCACATATGATTCAATCATGGGATTTTTGAAGTTTCAGAGACCAACAAGAAAGCTCATCTGGAGTGCCTAAACTAATTTTATAATTTCAAACTATAAGATATCTTAAAGGGCATAAATCGCATTTATAAAGAGTACCAATCAGAGGAACATATTTACTCAGCTTAAAAACATCTAACAGTCTCTTTGGTGAACCCAGAAGACCTTCCCAAGCTCCTCCCTGTCTATTTCCACCCACCTACCCCAAGATAACTACCATCCTGAGCTCTGTGGTTGCCTTTCCCTGCTTTTTCCTGATAATGTGGTAGCTCTTCTGGTGGACTGTGGAGAAGGTCTTGAAGGAGGGCAGTTTCAAGGCCAGGAGACTCACTAGAAAACAGCAAGTCTGGCTGATCATCGTTAGTGAGTATTTTCTGTAACCACTAGCTCAACAGATGAGTTTATAAAATGTTCTTGTTTTTAACCTTTTTTTTTTTTTTTTTTTTTTTTAGTCACAGGCACTATTCAATCAGAGTAAGAATAAAGTGCCTCACTGCATCAT
Organism: Dasyprocta punctata; assembly: GCA_004363535.1. Lineage (NCBI taxonomy): Eukaryota > Metazoa > Chordata > Mammalia > Rodentia > Dasyproctidae > Dasyprocta > Dasyprocta punctata. Next base: position 35,131 of record RJWM01002345.1, on the reverse strand, counting down.
GACCCAAAAGCAAGAGCACAGAAATGAGCTTTGGGCCTGGCTAAGGGGCAGTAGATGAGCAAACTGGCTCAGCAATGACAGTCAGAAAGGAAACAGAAGAGAGGAGCGAGAGGAACAAAGAGAAGAAAGGAACGAGCAATTGCATGTCTACGCTGCTTTATCTTGTCCCAACCTGTGATAAAGCTATCTGACACAGAGTAACAGTGCCTCTCTTTACATGACTGTCCTCCTCCTTCTGGAAAATTTTCAGATGAGTCAGAAAACAAAAGCAGAAATGCTTGGGCCAAAGCAATTAATCCCTAATTATAAAAGTTATTTGAACTACATAGGAGTTTAGTTCTCAGTCTGTAAGTGGTGCCTTCTGTGCACATCTTCACATTCTTCCTGGCTCATAAAATAAGAACTTCTGCTCTAGCGGAAATATTACATAAACTCTTGAAGTATCAGGTCCTATTCACTGGCTTTGAATAGGAGGATCGTGGTTGTTGTATGTGTAAGGCCCCTCATGCTGGCTTTCTGAGCCAAATGGATTGAGACAAGTCTTTTAGGAAGATGGCTTGGGATAATATCATTCTTAAGTCCAGTCCATCTCCCATGAAAGTCCCACCAGCTCAACATATGGAAGAGAGCAGGAAATCCATTTTGGCACACATTACAGCCACATTCTAATTTGTCCTTAATAAAACTCCCTACATCTATTTCTGTGTTCTATTCACAGTGTCTGTTTCTTATGCCTATTTCTCAGTTGGTTCAGAACTCAAGAGGAGCGATAGAGTGGACTAATTGGCCCCTTCAAATCTCAAGATCCAATATTCCTCAAATTATATAATTTAGTTACTGTTTATGAGATTTCCTTGTAAATCATAAAAAAAATTTCCTCCTTAAGAAGATAATTAAGTGGTATGATTATATAACAAGTCTGAGCAGTAAAGTAGCTACAATAAACTCCTGGTAAGAACATCAATTTTCTTAATTCATAAAGTCCTCAATAAAACAATATGATTTTTTCATCCTTCTGTTATTCCTCTTACCCTTCCCAAACACAGATTCAGGAATTGTAATGCTCATCAGACTTCATGTAACAATTTACAAATACTTAAATCAGCAAAACAAATTCACCCATGAGCAACCCAGGAGCTGCCAGCATCAATTAAAAACAAGTGGTGTAAAACAAATTGATGAAAGACAATTTAGATGCAACACAATTTCAGTTTATATAATGTCTTTCATCTCTAAAAATAAGTAGACCCAAATAACAACAAAAAAATTCCCCAAGAAAGAAACAAACATTTGTTCCATTCAATAAAAACAAATTGCTTTTATGCTATCTGAAAGGGTTCAATCAAACACAAATATTGGCATTGAAGTGCAGCATTTGAATGTTTTGGCAGAAATGGTTTTAAACCATTCCATTACACATTTTAATAAAAATGGTACCATCCCTGGAAAAATAATGAAACAGAAAATTTTGCAACATACGATCAAATGAAAGTTAAACTTTATTATGCTCATGTCTTTTAGGGAACTTATTTATTAATGCCCTTGAAATTAAATATTTGAAAATGACTGCCTTTAAAATGATATAAAATAACTTTAAAAGCTCTAAAATACAATTTTCTACTTCGAAACTATTGCTTCCAAGTACAATGAAAAGTTGTTTCTAAATAAGTCATCAGAAATCCTTACTCAGAATTCCTCAGGGCAACTTCCCCTCAGTTTTCTACCTGAGTTTAAATTTTCTTTCACTAGTTGCTGTTACAGTTGTTCTCAGTCTCCTTCATATTTCTCAGATTCTACTGTGTCTTCCACCTAACTTGTAGTAAAGAGCTTGTTTTATCGAAATTAACAGGCTCTCGCCTTTGCGCCTCTCCCCAACCTGAAATCTCTCCGTATATTCATCTATTCTTTCTCCTTCCCATCTTTATGTCTTTCCTATCCCAAACTGACTTTGAGAAATTTTTCCATTATTCCATTTCCCCCTATGCCTGTGCCCCGCTTCCCTGCAATAACGGTCAGGTTTTCTCCTTTCTCTTTTCCCGACAAACCACTAGGCAGACAAGAGGATGGAATCGAAGTCCCTAATCCATATACCTGCAGAGGTCAGGGAGGTCACGTGAATGAGAGAAGAGCTGAGTCTAACGGATAACTGCTGGGGATGGGTACTACATCGGGAATAGGGACAAAGTACATACATCATTCCAAAGTAGGCAATCCAGTGGTGTCAAGAGGGAGGCAAGGCTCAGTATCATCAGATCTTCTAGTTTTTGAAGGAAAATTTTAAAATTGCTTTATATAAACTAAATGCTGAAAATCAATTTTTTTAAAATTTTGAGCTGTATGTAAGACAATAAGTGTATGTTAGTCAAACCTCATCTGGAAGGCCCAAGGTAACAATTGTATTTGTCTGCCCATCCTTAGTTGTTTTATAAACATGACGGCTTCCAATCACACTACTATTCTGAACTGAATGCAACACTCTCAGGCCTCTTTAATCTACTCTAAATTACCACAGCATTTCATTAACACTCATGGCTGAATCACACTTTCAGAAGTCCCCTGTCTAGGTTACTTTTCTTTTGTTGCTGGGACAAAATACCCAGCACCTCAACCAAAGGAAGGAAAAGTTTATTTAGTTTACAGTTTGTGGAGGTTCCAGTCCATAATCAGCTGGCTCCAGGGCAGGGTGGCATGGCACTGGGGCAACACTTCAAGGCACCTAGCAGCCAGGAAAAGCAGCCAGAACAAAAGCGGGTCAAGAGCAAGCTTCTTTTCCTCCTTAATATTGTACACAGGCCACCCACCCACCCAGGGCAGGTGTAGCACTCACAAAATCTCCATACCCTCCTCTTGCACAGGATGAGGATATTTACAAAGTAAGGATCCTGGCTCCCTGCTAAGTCTCTTAGTTAAACTTCCAAACTTCTCAAATTGACACTGTGTATCAACCATAAAATCCCCATTTCTTGATTTTTATAACATGGTGATTCCCTGGCTCTCTTCTTCCTTCTCTATTTCCTTCTCAGTTTGCTCTTCCTTTTGATCCCAGCCCCACACCCTTCTATACTACCTTAGTGAAACAACCATTCATATGTGTGGGAGGTTCACCTAGAGCAGATGCCTGGACCACAAATTCCACATGGGTAGACTGCGAAAGGTTAACTGTCCAAGACAATTGTCAACCCTAATTTGTTTGCAAAGAGGGAAATTTTGTACTGTTTCTGATCCTCTGATACACACTAAAATCAGTGGGGGTAGAGGAATTTAATTGGTCTCACTTATACTCCAGTTTAAACCTAAGTTCCCCAGGTGCTTCTAATGCTCACCCTAGTTGAGCACTGCTGGTATACACGGTAGTTAAGTGTGTGACTACTCAAGATTGATGAGTTTCACCTTGTGTTAATTGTTCCATTCAGTGTCTGCCAGCCAGTACAAGTCCACTTATTCATTCCAGTGTTTCTGAGTTCCATGAAGAGCCCTGTGCACCCAAGGCCCAGAGAATGGCCAAGCCAGAGTAGGGTATTAGGCCAGGGATAGAGTTCAGCATCACAGTATCTGCCTGGCAAGCACAAGGTCCTGAGTTTGATGCCCAGTACAAAAAGAAAAAAAAAAGAGTAGGGTATTGATCATCTTCCCTCAGACTATATCTTGTATAAGCTGAATAAATTTTCCGTGGAATGAAAGTGTTTCATTGTAAAACTTGTAGAACCTTTCTCAATACATTTATCTTGGCTTCCAAAATGGAAATCTTCCAAATCTGTTTTCTCTTTCTCTGACTCTGTACACTCTTGTAAACTTTACTGCTGCATTTCCAGCTACCTGTTGCACACTGTCACTTCTCTCTTTCTATTGCTCAGACACAATCCTTGATCATCCTCGTAGCTTCTCCTTTATAGTTAATGCTGTTTCTTCTCTCATGCCACCTGCCTATTACTCGCCCTTCCAACTCTGACCTTCCAAATGAAGGCAATGCTACATGCTTGGCCTACGGCAAAGGCTCTCAGTAATTTCCTTCCAGCCTCTTCCTCAACCAATTCACTGTGCTCTATGATGGTTTTCCTCATTCTTACAAACCTGTCCACACCCTGGAGGAATACTGAGAAATCTACATTATGGTTCTCTTGATGTACATCACTCTGTCGTTAGTCTCTTGAGTAAGACTCAGGGATCTACTGAGCATCTTTTATAATAGTTTCCATACCCCTGATGAGCCAAACTTGACTGCAGGCTACTGGGAGACTATGAACTACCCCCCACCCCAGACACACACATGCCAGAATACAAAGGTGAGCCTCCAGCTTTTGGCCAAATCCTTATGCACAGAGGTAGATTCAGCAGCAGATGTTCCCTGTATAGAAACTTCTGGAGACCCATTCCTCCACCTCGGAAACGTATCAGTCCCCTGCCTTGTGTAGTGCCCCACCCAAAAAAGGGTATGGCTACTCAGATTTTTCTTACTAAGTTATAAAAACAACATTTCCTAAACTACAACTCCAGAGTTGTTTGCAGCATTGGAAGTTATAGTAGCAATTATTCTTGTTGAGTTTAGTAAGCCCATCCATTTCTCATCTTAATATTATGACTAATTTTATAACATTTGACAATACTTGACAAAGTACTGTGTTTATATTTTCTCTTCAATTCGCACAATAATTCTGTGGCCATTTTCACTGAAGAAATGGATGCCCAAGAATAGTATATTGATTTTCCAGGTGGCACAATTTATAAGGGGTATAGGCGATTCCAAACCTCAGATATGGTTTTTAAATCCTAATAATATTTTATTATCCAATCTTGCTTCCTTCGTTAATGTAAATCTCTACATTATTCCCCAAAACTCACAAAGAAAATTAATAAACTACTTATCTTTGAGCATGTTGTAAAAGCTATACTTTCTTGATATCATTTTTTTAGAGTTATAATATGGAGTATATACCTCTTCATATAGCCCAAACTATTCATAGATGGAGAATTGAAAGATTGTAAAAGGCCTGGAATTAAACAAATATTGCCAATTACATTGTTCTGCACAGAAAGCTGTCCATTATTAAATACTAGCCTCTTTATGTTTTCATGCAAAAATCTAATTACACTATTTATAGTGCTGAAGAGAAAACAACCAAAAAAGAAAAGGGTTAATTTCTTTACTACTGTCATTTGCTATGGACTCCAATGGTAGAACGAAGTGATTGAGATTATGAAGTCACAAAAATCTACTCTGCTTTAATACTGTTAAAGATAAAATGCGTCCCTAGAAAAGCTCTTGGCATCCAGATGGAATCCGAGACTGGGAACAGGTGGAATGAAGGCAGAACTGGGAAGAACTCTTGGAACCGGTCTCATGGCACATTGCTGGGAGTCTTAAATGGCTCAATGTAATAGTAGTTGAATTTGAAACATTTTACAGAAAGCAATCTTTGCTTTTTTTTTTAGACAGACTTACTATGCAGTTCATGTTGGCCTTGAACTATGTAACCCAGGCTGGCCTTGAACTCACAGCGATTCTCCTGCCTCAGCCTCCCAAGTGCTGGGATTACAGGCATGTGGCACCACACCCAGCCTCATTTTTAAGTAGTATCTCCTGGACCTTTGGCTTAGCTATCACACTTCTAAGAATTTGTTCCACAAAGAAGAAACACACACACATATTGGAACACGCACATAGGCGAGAAAAGTGGTAAACACTGAGACGCACAAGAGAGGGGATTAATAGTCAGACCAGGAGGAGTTAAAAGAGATTTAACTTTTACTATATCCACCTGCATCTTTGGGGTTTTGTCCAATGAACACATACTACATATGCAGAAAATTAACTGGTATAATTGGATGTTTTTAAAATCTGTGCTTCGAATATATATACCTTGTGACTTAGAAATTTTCCTTTTAAATATATTCACAAATAATAACCAAGAAGTCTACACAAGGATATTCAGTGTAGCAATGTCTCTTCAGCAAAAGATGAGATGGAATCTAACTTCTAGTTAATAGTAATTCAATGCATTCCAGCACAAACACTCAACATAACACTTGCAACCACAAAAAACAATATATTCACATACAAAATATTCTGTAAGACAATGTAAGTTGTTTACAAAATAAACAAAGTGTAAAAGCACATGGATAGCATATTACTATTTTTTGTAAAAAGTGTGTGAGATGATTAGCTGACTAACTAGAAATATATGTGTCCCTGTATCTACTTAGAGATACTCCAGAAAGAGTTACAGGAAAAGAGTTAACAGTGGTTGACTGTTGAGACATCTGATAGATTAGTAACTTGGGGTAAGAAGATTTACTGTACTTTTTATCACATACTTTTCTTTGCTTTCAGATTTTAATTGCAGTGTGCATTAATTTTTCAACTAAAAACATTTTTAAAAATCTGTGTCTCACCACAGAGACAAAGAAAACCCACATCAATACCTATATTAATCAACACTGCACTCCATTCATAAATCTGGTCATGCATTAAAAGTATTTGAAGAGCATCAATAATCCAAAAGAGCAGGACCAAGACGAGCAAAGAAAACAACTTACCAAATATGAACAAAAGCTATTTAATATTCCCAAAGATATTTGGGATGCCATTCCACCCTCAAGAAAACAAGGAAACAGAAAGCAAATTATCCTGGGAAACTAAAAATATAATTGATAAACATAAGAAGATCACACATTATCAATTAAAAACAAAATGTTATACAAAACAAGAAAGCAAAGTTGATACCTAGAGGATAAATCCTTAAGAACCCACATGCATCTAGTAAAAGTTCCAGAAGGAAAGAACAAAAACAGAGATGAAATAATCAAATAAATAATTGAGGAAACTTTCCCAGAACTAAAGAAGGACATATGTTTTCACATTGGGAGCCCCCCTGAGAGCCAAACACAAGACATAAGCAAATTCTTGTGAAACTTAAGAACTCCAAGGGTTAAAAAGAGATTCCAAAAGCAAACAAATCAACAAAAAATGGTTCCTTATGTAGGAATGAGGACCAGAATGGCATCAGATTTATCAGCTGTTGCACTAAATCCAAGAAGATAACCAAATAGTGGCCTCAAATTTGGAGGAAATAATTTTAAATTTCAAAGGTAACACCAAGGCAACCTATCAAGTGAGGCGATAAGATAGAGATCTTTCAAATACAAAAAAGAAACAGAGAAAGTTTATTCCTTTGCACCTTACTATGTACCCCCATAGAGTTAAATCCATATTAAAGAAATGCAGAGATTAAGCAGATGGACAACCGGAAGACATGATGTCTTTCTTATGTGAAAAATAAAAGCAATTAGAAATATCAAGAGAAACTGATAAATGCAGAAAAGTACAGTATGTAGGGTCAAATGCACAGTTGCATGATTTTGAACAATCGATAGAATTAAGAGGGAAAATACCAAAATCCATTTGAACTTAATAAATTTCTCTTTCATGACATTTATGATTATACTTTCTCTACAGGTCCAATCATTTAATTTTGTTCTCCTGATGATGATCTTTACATAACCATAGTATTATAAAAGTTCACTGTTGATTTTCAATTTTCAGAGTCAACCTATACAACCAGAAACTATAAATGCAACTACTAACAGAACATAAATATGACACATCTTAATGTAACAGCATTAAAATATCTGATGGGAGTTGGTTACAGAGGAAGTAGAGAAGTGAAAAAGTCTGATTTTCTCACTTTATAGTGGGGACACGGATTTTGTTTAATCCTTGAAAGATTAAGACATGAGGCTTCTACATAAAAAGTTATAAAAGTAATCAATAGAAAAACTAAACTACAGTAATCCAAGTGAGTATCAGTGGGGGTAGAAAGAAAATGTGTTGGTAGACTTCCTTCACCAGTTTTTATGAATGGAGTCAACTGACACTGCTTAAAAAGGATAGATTATGTTAATGAGTATTGAGAGATACGTCACATAAAAACTAATTTTTAAAAATTTTTAGTGGCTTACTCTGGGAAATCAGGTTAAAGTTGGAAGGCAACAAAGTTCGTTCATTTTTATTTTATTGGCACTCCTACAGTTTGAATTTTTACTACAATCGTCTTAGGCTTTTTTATAATTGAAAAAGAAATGTGCTTCTTGTGTAGATAGGCTGCTTCATAAACTAGTTAAGATATTTACATAAGCATTACTATTAGTTATAACAGTAATAATGAATAATAACTAAATTTTACTGAGGGCTTTTTATGTGTTAAAAGCTAAATGAGTATGCTCATTGAATTCAGCTAAGTGAGTATGCTCATTGATATAGATACTATTACCTTCTACATTTTATGCATGAGGACATTAAGACTTAGAGATCAATACTTTCCGAAGGTAATATGGCTAGTAACAAGCAGGGTGATAGGGCTTAAACACAGGGATATCTGACTTCAAAGGTCAAGTTCACAACCTCAGACTCTACTGCCCATACTTACCGGGATTGTGAATTTCTATTGCCTCCATCAACTGCATCAGTTCTGACAGATCTTTATATGAATTGGTGAATGGATCCTTAGACTGAAAACAATTCCCAAGACAGACTAAATGGCATACATATATCAGTTGCCTTAAACCTTAGAAGATAGCAAAACAATGGCTTCAAATTGAGATATCAAATAATTTTTACTCTGAAATTCGGCATCCAGGAATCTTCTGAAATACAAAGGGGAGATAGAAGTATTTTCAGCCAAAAACCAAAGGACTTGAGAAAATTTATTTCTTTTGTACCTTTTTCACAAAAACCAGGAAGAAGGGGATGAGCAGGGCGGGGTAGGGTTCCTCTGCACAATTTGACCTATTGAGCTGAAGAACGAAAGTGTCCTTCTTCCAAAGACGTTTATGAATCAGGAAAACGAAAGTCAGCACTCATGATTTCATTTGACAAGTTGCTCAGCATCTATTTATGGCAAACATGTACAGAGTCTGGGACTCCCAGCATTCAACAAGCATTTAGAGAATGCATCTGGACTGCACTGTTTGTGGCATTGGGATATAACAGTGAACTACACAAACGCAGCCCCTGACTTTAAGGAACTCATTATAAGAAAGGGAAGGAAGGGAAAAGGAAAAAGACATAAATTTATAAATAGGTATACATAGGACAGTTAAAATGACTGTATTACTAAATACATTAGCTATTGAAAAAGAACAGTTAATACTCATGGTTAGATCTATTTTACATGTCTATATCTGTTAATCTGAACAACTCCTTTGAAGGTAATGATACGCAATATTGCAACTACTGTCAAATTTCAACCATCTCATTGTGTAAACCTGTAACGTTATCATATTGGATTTGTTATTGTTTGTTTGTTTGTCTTTTTGGCTTTTTGTTTCTCTCTTCTGTGTCCATTTTCTCTTAAAAAAAATAAAAATAAAGAGGCTGGTTACAGAAAGAAAGAAAGAAAGAAAGAAAGAAAGAAAGAAAGAAAGAAAGAAAGAAAGAAAGATGGTTTGACAAGTGCCACAGGTCCTGATTTCAATTAACCACGTCCACACCTACCGTCACAGTCACGATTTTGATTCCCCAGGATTATGTTAGTACTGGGAAGACAAAAACATCACACCCTCATCACACACCTTTCCTTAAAGAGACTGCGGTAGCAAGCCCCCATGCTGTATAAAAATTTAAAATCCACCATAAGAGCTTAGAGTCCAGTGGGGATGAACAAACAATTAGCTGCTATTACTTAATTTACTACACGTGTCTGGTGGTGAAGTAGAAAGTCCTAGATGGGTTATTTATGTTATGTTTATATTAGGTAGAAGATGAAGTAGTTATGGGCAACATCATTTCAAACTAAAGGATAAGCATGAATTCCATTTCTTGTCTCCAGTATATTTTGATAAGTTATAAACTGTCCTTTTATACTTCAAAAGTATTTAGAATTTCCACATTCCTCATACAGTTATATGTATAACAAAATCTCTTTGGGAAGAACATGTTTCTATTTACCAACTTCAAACAAGCCTCAGGATAGTACATATTGTTAAGATAAGATCAAACACATCATTTTTCCTGAATCTTTTTCATGAACTCCATGACCAGATATTTTGCAGAAGGCTTTGCAACTTAAAATAGAAATTTTCTTCCAGAGATAGCTAACGAAAGATTTGAGACGAACAAGGTTAACGGCTCTTGTGTGGGTCACAGAACTGATGTGCTTTAGCCTCAGAGCACAAATGAACTTTTAATCATTGATTCAAATCAGTTCTCATTTCTTTCTTTCCGTCAACGTCTGTATACTGAGTTTAGCTGAGCACACTGATTTATTAACTCAGGGGCCCATGTATGAGAGTTTCTGCCAATTATCTCACAATAAATATTTAAAGGCTATTAGAAATGGGAAAAATAATGTCACTCATCATAAAGGAATCACTGTTGTCAACCCCAAATCTAGCTCTGTTCCCCCTGCTAAAGAGGACCTGTGTTGTTTAGGCGTACCCTTTTCCTCTATATATAGCTAAGGACAGGGCGGGCCCATCTCTCACCTCGCGGTTTCCTGTTCCCATTGCCAGGGACTCATTTGGATGTGAACATGAGATTTGACTCTGGCTACTTGGATGTATAGGAAATCTGGGGAAACCATCCTTATTAACAGAAAGAAGAGATGGTTGGGGGTAAATAAGCCCCGCTGATGGGTATCATTGTGCTCATGATAAGTTGTAGTAGCCAACCTACAACTATGTGAGAGAACTAAGTTGATGGATTCAGTTTACAAAAAGAAAGATGCTGAGAACTTACATGTCTGCTATTTAGACAACTGAATCAATCAATCTGGAGCTGCCCCTTATTTGGACTTCCTGTTATATGAGATAATAAAGCTTCACTGCTTGTGCCACTTTGAGTCGGGGTGTTCTGTCACCTGATTGAACACTTCCAAATGGGTTCATATGGATTAGTTCTCCTTATAACATCTTTCTTTGCTTAACCAGCAACATTTTAATATTCTTCACATCATTTAATTGCTATTCAGGGTTCTTCAACAGGTGAACCTTAGCTTTCATCAGTGATACATTTAAATTTCTCCTCATGTTTCATGTTTTACCTTGGCAATCTATCCTAAAAAAGGGATCTTATCAAAGGTATCTGGTTGCTACACCCATGGGGCACTAATTATATTCATCAAGTCATGGAAACAGCAACATGAGACTGCAGTAGTTTTTTGATAGTCAAATATCCATTTTAACCAAATACCCTTTTTGCCTATTTAAGAAAAGAAAGAAAAAAGAAAAAAGTTATACATAGCTTTCTAATTCTTATTTCAGTTTTTTCATAAACTTTCATTATGGCAACTCCTTGAAGCCTGACTATTTGGCATTCACAGTTTAATTTCTTAGCTTTGACTTAACATTATTTTCTTAATCTCACTAATCCTCTAAGGAAGATGAACATAATGGTGAACTTCATATAAAAATATTTTAGTAAATTCTGAAATTATTAAATTGTATATACATAAAGCAAAATATAAATTCAAACGTTGAATTTATATAACTTCTACAGAGTTCCTGAATTTTAAATCATCTTTTCATCAGGATATCTCTTCCAAATGTCTACATGAGCTTTATCAAGACAAGTGTCAGAATTTATAAAATCAACCAGAGTAATTGAAAGTCTTGTGTTAATTATATATCATAACACAAGTCAAAGTTAATTACAATTAGATTTTTAACATTTTGCTTAAGGATTCTAGGCTTATTTAGTCTGGAATGTATTAAAATGAAAACAAAATTCTTATGTGTAAAAGATAAAACAGTGTACTATACCTGCTAGGAAGAGTAATACCCAGCAATATTTAAACATTATACATTCTTCTTTAATGTGACAAAAATAAGCAGTATGAATATAAATTATTATCACGATTTTTTTGTTCTTAAATGAAAAAGTAAGGCCATAGTTTCTTAAACATCCCTGAGAAGTAAGAATTTTTTAAATCTAACTGAGAAGAAGCTAAGATGCTAGCATTCATTTCTGGAGTTTATGGCTGATTTTGTCAGACCAGGGCTTTGCTAGTAATTTTTCACTCCTATATTCAATTCTAAAAGGAGGTCTCCAGAACAAAACTCTAAGCTTAAATCAAAGGCAAATTGTTCCAAACACACCCTCCCACATGCTTCATATCTCACACACTCCTTGTAAGAAAAAGTACTGAAGTTGGGATTAGAACTGACTTTAGCGATAAGTCTAAGAATGTGACAGAACAGTTTTACCCAGGTTATAGAGGAGACAGCGATTTTTGAAGCTCAAGATTCGTAAAAGTCATCTGTAGAACTAAATGGAGATAATTCTTAAGTAATAAAGGAAATTCCTTTCCTTTAAGAAAATTTGAAGGAATTTTGATAATAGTACTTTATGCAAAAATGCAAACATATGAAGGATCTGGGTGGAGGGAACCCGGTGTACAGGTACCTATTTCTGTTTTTGAAAGTCTAAAATTATCACAAAATGAAATTTTCAGAACATCTTAATGTTGAAAAATTTTTACTATTTTGTCACAAAAATTAATCCAATTTTCTAAAAGGCTTTACTTTCTGAGAAGTGTCATAGTAGTTAAGAATTATTGTGTTGGGAAAAGTTTTAGAAAGTGGCCTATGATTTCAATTCTCTTCTTGGTTCTGTGGTATTTGAAGATAGCAATCTCCACAGGTAAATATTTATTTTCACAAAGCTTAATTCCACATAGAAGAAATTCTTCAAAACTTCATGGACATAAGCCAGAGTTTGATTAGTATTTCAGATCTGATTTTAATACGTTGCTCATATGCTTGGTAGTTTACCAGTTCCTATTAAATTACTCCATGATATTTCCACTTTTATGGTTCCTTAAAAATAAATCACAAAATTTGCAATCAAAATGGACTATACCCAGACGCAATAGATTCTCAGAGTTTAAGACTGTATTAGAGATCACCTTATATTGCCAGGAATGTGAAAGGAACTACCCAAGGTTACAATGTGCCACCACCCATCACACAAGACACACTCAACACCTGCAAAGTGAGAACCCAGAATTAATCATTTTTTAAAGGGCATTCTTGTAATAACTGGAAAGAGATAAATAGGGGAGACCCACCAAAAGGTATGTATCTGTACTGGTCAGCTTTCCCGTTGCTGAAACACAATACCCAGCACCCATGACTTAATGGAGAAAAGGTTCAATTTACTCACAGTTGCAGAAGATGCAGTCCATGAACAGCAAGCTCCAAGGAACTTCATGGTGTGGCAGAGCAAAGCTGTTTAGTTCATGGTGTCTGGGAAGCAGAACAGAGAAACAGTACCAGAAAGGAAGGAGAGAGGGACCAGATATTATACCCAAGGCCATGCCTCCATAACCCACCCAGGCACACCCAGAAGATTCCTTTACGTATTTGGTAGGATTTCCCACTCCAAAGAAGATGACATACCAAGATTAATAGGTGCACACCCACTATCATTAGTTTCTTAAGTGTAATAAAACATTGTACTTATTTTTAGATGATATATGATAAAGTATTTAAGGTTTTACAGCCAGTGATTAAATTTTATGAGTTACAGCATATATGTATATGTATAAATATATTTAATGGCAGAGATAAAGAAAATATAATGAGATGCTAACAATGATTTTACTTAGGTGAAACACGCATGGGTATTCTCTACATGAGTGAAAATATACTGTAGCACTGCACTTCTTCAAAAGCCACAATAGCTCTCTCAAAGAATTTCCTGAGGGCTTAGTTTAGTTGAGAGTCTTATTGCCTCTTTTTAAATGTACATTTCTTAATGAAGAATTTTAATTTTTCTAGAATACAGCAGATTAGAAGCAGAAAATTGAAAGAGAAAGAAATGGACAGTAGAGACAATCATGACCAATTAAATAAACATTTATAAATTGCTTACTCAGGCTCATTAATGGCCACACTATGAAATTTGAAGGTTATTCCTCAAAATATGGACAGGTAAGCAAATATAGATAAGCCATATAATAGAATATTATTCAGCAATTAAAAATACATAAATGAACTACTACATCACTAAAAAACATAAAGGGGAAAAAAACAATCTGAAATGCATATCATTTAGTGAAAGGAATCAAAGTGAAAAGCTACGTACTATATGGTTCTAACTATAAGACACTCTGAAAAAGTCAAAGCTGTAGGGACAATGAGATCAATCTTTGGCAAGGGTCTCTGGCAAAGTGGGAAAGGGATCAATGGGTAGAGCACAGGGAAATTTTAGGGCAGTGAAACTATTTGGTAGGAGACTTTATTGGTGGATAAAGGACATTATACATATATCTAAACCTACAAAACTGCACAAGTGTGAATCCGAACAAAAACTATGGGCTTTTGTTAATGATAATCTGTCCATATTGGTTCAGTTTCAACAAATTTACCATTCTAAGGCAAGATAGGCATTAATGCAAGATGTTACTAAGGGAGGAGGATAAAAAGAAGTGTAAAGGAATACGCTATGCAATCTGCTTACTTTTCTGTAAATCAAAAACACAGTATTAATTTTTAAATTTCATTTTACATGTGCTAATCGTTTTCCACAAATTCCAATTAAAGAGGTTCTGTTGGAATGGACACGTATGGTTCACAGTGAAGTCTTTATCTGCACTAAACTAGCTTTTTATGAATTGTCAATCACTTTTAGATATGCTCAAATAATGAGCACATAAATTATGGCTAGGCCCTGAGCAGGATTTCGAAAAGTGTGGTCCTCAAGCCACCTGAACCACCCTCATTTGGATGCTTGTTAAAAATCATATCCCCACTAAATCAGAACCTCAAGGAGTGAGCAATCTGCATTTTTAACAAGTTCCCTGGGGATTATGATGCACAATAAATGTGAGAAGCACTGCATTAATAGTATAGAAGGATAGTTAAGGAATACTCTTTTTTTTTTTTTTACTGCTTATAAAAAGCAAACAATTAAAACATACCAGCTGCCCAGTAATTGAGAGCAGGTTTTTCTTCATCTCCTTTGCACAAAATGACAATCAAGTGACTTATTTTGCCATAAGAAATTTCAGCCATAAGGACTAAATTCTCCAGAATCATTTTATTATCTAACACCATGTTAAGGAAATGTTAGTTTTTCAAAAAAGAAATAGCTAAATGATGAAGTCTAAAATGACATGACCCTTTCCTATCATTTTTAATTGAAGCCATATGAATCATAGTTTTAATACAAGATTAAAGAGAAAGCTTTCTAATGCTTTATGACTTCTTATTCCCCTAATTAAATAAACATTTTTTCAATAAAATGTTCAGATAACCTCTCAATTCCTTTTCTCTCCCCCAAGAAAATTAATTTCTATGAAATAATTTGGTCTCGACCTTTGCAGGAAGATGTAATTTTACATCATCTGTATCAAAGAAGGTCACAGTGTCGGAACACAGGGCAGCATCGTGGCAATGCCCCAGCACAATCAGAGAGTACCCCTGATCAATCCTCATTGTCATTATTTCCTTTGGACTCTTCACTTTGCCCTTTAGTGATCTTGGAAATTCACCTTTAAGCTGTTTGACACTGTTATTACCTCAATTTATCTAGTGGTCAAACTTCAAATAATCTTAACCATTTGGAACATAGCAGAGATACATCATTTTCAAATCTTTTCAATTTCTTGTGTCTTTTCCCTCCCCTAACATGACATTTATAGTCCTTGGTTGGTGGAAGTGATCTGGCGTTAGCCATTTACACTGTCAGAGAATGCTGCTTAAATTTGTGTACACCAGAATTACATGTAGGGCTTGTAAAAACACAGATTGCTGTGCCACCTCCAGAGTGTGTGATTCAATAGTCTGGAGTGGCATTTGAGAATTTACATTTCTAATAAGTTCCCAGGAGACGCCAATGCTGCTGGCCTAGGGACAACATATTGAAAATCGCTGATATAAAGTAATTTTCCACCTTTGCTGGTACTTGTTCCAGATAATGTTGTGACTGGGGTTGTACATTACATAGATTTTTCCAAGATTTATCACTATAATCTTATTATACCCAGATGGTATAGTAAGATAATGTAAGTTGACAACTCCTTTTGACAGAGAGCAGTGGAACTGCACAATTATTTTTCTATTTCTAAAGAAGACCATGCAACAAAAATGTCAAGTTAGCAATGAGAATCCTGGCCATCTATATTTACTAAATCATAACTAGTCAAGTCACTCCTCTCTCCCTGACTTTAGTATTTCTATTTCATTTCTATTTCCTTGCCTTGTAGTCTCAGTTAATCTGTTGAACTTGGACTCAAATCACGAGGATTTGCCTCTTCCCACCAAGAACCTATGCCCCTCTGCCACCTGCCGAACCCCATCTGTTTTTCTGACCTCTGGTCACGGTGATCTCAATTTTGTCCCCACAAGGATCTGAGGAGTTCCAGCCCAACTCCTCCATAGGCTCCTCGGTGTCTAGGGTGTCTGATAAATCTCTTTCCCTTGGCTGCCTCCCCATGGCACGTTTGTGAGAAGGATGTGTTATTTCTTTAAACCGAAGAATGCCAGAGGTAAGGTGCGGCAAGGGCCACCCTGGGAACTGGGTAAGTGAAGCATCCCCTCAGTATAGTCCACAAGAGGAAAGGAAGCTTCTTACCCACAAGGGTATATTGTTGAAGAAATAACACGTACTGCTTTGTTTGATTATCCCTGACATTTTCTTTAAGTAAAGTATAATCCGGAAAGGTTTCTTACAGGAGTGGCACACTCTGCTGAAAGACGTTGCAACAGGACGCAGGAAGGAAGAGTCCAGGGGATTGCCAGCAGCCAGAAATGCAGACTGTTTCTTCACCAGAAGAGGGCAGCAGACCACGTTACAAGAGGGCCCCGGCAGGACAGCAGTGCCACCATAAACTCAGGTATGGAAACTTTGGTAACCAGTCAGACACTGAGTGGGAACCAGTAAACTATGGCCTTTCCTTCCATGTTAGCAAGCCTCACGCCAAGCACTGCATAGGAGAAGAGCACAAAAGTTCTCATCTGAAAAGACAGATTCCAGAACAGTCCAGCAGTTTGATGTGACTGACCACTCCAAGCCTCCATTTTCTTACTAGTAGAATGAAAGGAAAAAATAAATACCCATAGCAATTGCATCTGGCTTATCAACTTCACAGATTTGCTATGGGGACTGAAAAATGAAAGGAAAAATCTAAACAAGCTTTACTTATTTCCAAAATCGTGAACAACAGAAGTATATTAATCTCAAAAGCCACCTCAGCAATTCATGCCACAAGATCCAATGCCCAAGAATTCTTTAACCTCACCATATCTTGTGGAAAGACACTTTGGACTCCAGCCTACAGGCTAGAGGGGATTTCTGGAGTAGGAGTCCATTCAGAAAGGACCCAGTTCCCACTGGGTAATTAATGGTACCCAATCCCAGATATTTAAGAGACTGGCAAAAGAGAAGTCAGGAGACACTCTACAGGGAAACATTTAAGAGAAAACCCAAATCTAGGGCTGTCTTTCCAAAACAATTATTAGAAAATTGCAGAACCTATCTACCCCAGGAAACTTCAGGGAAAATATTACTTTGCTTCTATGATTGCATCTTTCACAGTGACTGCAAGATCAGTCCCAGGCACTGCCAGCCAGACATTAACAGTCCAGTAGTTACATTATGCCTTTGAGGAACTGCTGTGCTTAGCATGTGTATAAAGAGGCACAAAATTAAAATCCCAAAGTTAAAAATCTCAAATTCTTGTCCAAACTACAGAACAGAGTTCCAAATTATTTCATTCTATTTTAAGTGACAGGCTATTAATTGCTATCAGTGCACACAACTTGATTTTAGACAGCTAGTGTTTCTCTTTCCTTCAAGCACCAATCAACATTGTTCTTTCTGCGAGGGAAATTTCTCTAACTAATCTTCCCACTATTTGCCCCACAGGTTTGTTCAAATTGACACTTGAAAGTTAATTTGCACCTTACTCTTTTATAAAAACAATCCCAGAAGGAGGTACCGAGTGATCTATCCCATTTGAATTCAAAGTCTAAATTCTAATTTTCAGTTTCTGGATTATATAAAATGGGAACACTTTAAGGGGAAGTTCAAGTGAACAAGGATAATTTTTCTATCATTTAAATTATTTTTTCAACATACCTGTGCTGGTTACTTTTAAATCTGCTTCATCTGTTCCTTAAAATCTGGCTAAGAATTATAATAGTACCTTTATAAGAGAAAAGAAAGATATCACTACTCAATTTTTCCTCAAAGGACTTCTTAATGTGTAACTACATTAAAACAACCCCTGGAATAATCAGGTGTTTTCTGGACAAGTCTGGGGAACTCTATAAAGTGTAACGACTATATTGGGATTTTTTAACAACAATGGGTTTGTCTTTGTTTTGAGACAGGATTTTGCTCTGGCTGTCCTTGAACTCACTAGATAGCCCAGACTGGCCTTAAATTTGTGATCCTCCTTCCCTAGCCTCCTCAGAGTTGGGATTACAAGTGTGTGCTACTGCATATTTAAAACCAATATAAGAGGTATGTTTGAAACATAAAATGAATGCTTAAATTAATAATAAAACATTATAGTAAAAGACACATTGCCATTAAACCCCTTCAAAATACTTACCCCATCATTCTTGGCACTTTCTGAAGCAGTTCTAGAAGTATTCTTTTGTGAGTTTCTCTCATTGTGCTGCCTCAATGTCCTAACTTGATTCAAAACATTTACCTTTTGTTGCGGTTTGTGTCTAGATGTCTCCCCCAAACCCTCATGTGGCCACAGGATTTTTTTGGAGGTGGCTGAATCTAGAGTGTGTGATTGATTCATAGCGCAGTTCTTGGATTATGGGTGCTGGAATTAAGGGTAGGTGATTACAACATCAGTTCAATAATTGGATTGGCACTGGCCTAACCCCGGCAGACTGGATACAATATAAGGGACAGAAAGTGGTTTGTCTCTCTCTCTTTCTTGTTGCTTTTGCTATCTTTCACC
Source organism: Dasyprocta punctata (assembly GCA_004363535.1). Taxonomy (NCBI): domain Eukaryota; kingdom Metazoa; phylum Chordata; class Mammalia; order Rodentia; family Dasyproctidae; genus Dasyprocta; species Dasyprocta punctata. The sequence goes on along the minus strand of RJWM01002345.1, from coordinate 16,211 downwards.
ACTGCTGCCCCTCTGCCATGTGCCACCCTGCCTTGGAGCCAGCAGATTATGGACTGAAAACTCTACAAACTGTGAGCTAAATAAATCTTTCCCCCTTTCACTGTGAGTGTTGCATATTTTGTCTCAGCAATAAGAAAAGTAACTAAGACACCTTTCATGGTCATTTTGACTTTAGGGAAGACCAACATATCCCTCCCCCATGCTAAATCCAGTGAATCGGGTGCATGAAGATATACCATAATGCTTTTCTGCACCTACCTTTCTGTTGGATGGCACAGTGAAGCAGCATTCATCACATTTTTTATTAAGCTTCACAAAGCCACTCACAAAACCAGTTCTTCCAGAACTGCTTCAAAAAGTAGCAAGATTCATGGGATATGTGAGTTGAAAGAGAGGAGGAATATTTTGAGGGTGAATCAGGCCACTGTGTCTTTTACTGTAATAAAATTTTTTATTTAAATATTCACTATATGCTTTAATCACACTCCACGGCTTCCTTGTGAATGTGCATGGTATGGAGCCATTCACTGACACTATCTATCCCCTGCCCTCCAAGTTCACAGCACCACATTCACCTGCCCTGCACAGTGAGGTGGAGACAAGTGAACTGCTTTGGCCAATGAAATGAGAGAAGTGAATGAAGTGCTTCTAGTCAGAGGGCTTTAAGAGCCAATGCCTGATTGGCCCTGTTGCCTTGTCCTAACACAGGGTCTAGTGTTGTACCATAAAATGGAGGCCCCAACCACCTGCCCTGAGTGGATCAGTCATGAATAACTCACTTCTAAGATAGACATCTGGTGCTGTTTTAAGACACTGGGATGTTGGGGTTGTTTACACCACAACATAATTCATCCTATCCTGACTGATACATTTCAAAAAGTCTTACCTCTGTACTGCTCTCAATAGAGTACTCCATGACTGGTATGCGTCAGGAAATGTATCACAGGGCAGAAATGTGAAGGAGCACAGTTCTTGAAAAGTGGTGAGAAATTGTAGAAAAGAGCTGCACTTTGAGTCAAGATATTTCAAGGTTCAAAACACAGCCTTGATTAAACAGGGAGGTTTCTTAAACTCAACCTTCCTTTCCTTCACCATAAAATGAGAATAATATATGCCTTTCTTACACGAGGATCTGCATGCAAAATACTTTTCACATAATAAATTCTCAGCTGCTATTATCACCTGTTATTATGGAAGAGATTCTGACAATGGACAGTGTAGGAGCATAATAAACACTTCTACTTGTTCATTTTGAAAAATATTATGTTAAACATTACCATTTATATTTTCTAGTGAAACTAAAAGCCTTGAACAGGAAATACAAATTTTATTAATAGTAGTACTCACATCTTATGAATGCAGAAAGTAATGAAAATACAGATGTTAGTACACAGAGCCAATGATATTTATTTACTTACTCAATTTATGAAATCATGACCTTGAAACTCTTATGCAAAAAAGACATTTATTCTAGTTTGTAAAGTACATGAAACTAGCAACAGGAGTAGTAATATAGATAAAAGATAACACAAGAAGAATTAGAATGGTTTTTAAAGCAAGACTTGTATCTTCTTTTCTCATTAAGCCCATTTTAAAAGGTGAAATATATTCCTGACCCCCAAAATTAAAATTCCTCACCCCAATCAATCTGGTGTTGTACAATGAGATATACTGCCTTCCTCCATAAGTTCTAAAAGATTTTCTAAACCTTGGGGTAACCAAAGATGAATTTTTTAATAAAAAGTTAATTTGTAAGGTTTAGATATTGTTTACTTCTTGATTGTAATTTGTCAGCTTTGTCCAACAAGGTTACATAACTTCTTCCTGTGGCAATGGAAGTAAAATTGATTAGATTTTTTTACAGACTAACACATAGGTTGAGCCAAATTTTTTTCTCTCAAGTCTCACATAACACCTCGCTATTTACATTCCGTCAGAATAATCCTAGCATGCCAGCCACTAGGCGAAACACATATTTATCTAAGAATTTTGATCTTTGTTAAGCAAATGATTCTGTATGTAGTAGATTTCTCCTGCTAACACCAAATGCACATGGGCAGAGAAAGGTAATTCAGGTTTATCCATTTCTTTCACCTTTGTCAAGGTTTGCTAACACAAATCCTTGCTTTTCATTTGCCCTGAGGACTCCTTTTCTTATTTTGCACTTCCAGGGCGATCACTTTTATGTTGGAATCACCCAGGACCTACTTATCCCCTTGGAGCACCCACCAATGCACCCCTGCCTGCAGGGTACAGTGGCCAGGTGGAGACCCCGGCTCTTTACACTGAGCTGTGTTTCATAGAACCCCGGCAGGACAACATAGCCCACGTGGAGACTGCAGTACAGGCTATTCAGACCCTAAACAAACAGCCCATTCTGTCCTCCACAGCACTATCAGTTCAGGTCTCAAACCCTTGGTCAGAGGCTGTCTCTTCCAAGGGGCCTCACTGCTGTGGATGGGAGGCATCAGCACACAAGGGTCTGCACTGGGATTCCAGACAGCGGTGCCCCCTGAATGACCTCTATGGCCAACTGTTAATCATTCAGCCAAACCTCAACTGGTGAAAAAATATCAACAAAAACACTCAAATCTCACAGCACATTTTAAGATCATCTCAAGAAACAGCCACAGGCCCAATGACATAGGAAGACTATTTCAAAGTGGAAAACTGTCTTTAATCTCTCTGGACTAGGACAGAGGGCTCTCACTGAAACTGCCCAGAAGCTCCCAGTCACTGCTTCAGGCTGTCACCAAGCTTTGTGTGGAAATTGGTTGGGTAATCTGCATTTCCTTTGGGCCACATGCTGGGAATCTGGTTGTAATCATGGTTGTTATATTGATCAGAGCTGGACTTTGGCTGATGGTATATGAAATGGCATAAGGATGTGGGCTTTCGTGGGCAAATGGACACAGTTCACTGATTTCGCTCTCAAATACCCACACAGTGCTCATCAGAACAGTGTGGTGGCTGCCCTGAAAAGGAACATGCATCGTAAACAGTTATGAGATAAGCCAAGATAAAGGCAGCCAGAGAAGTGAATTCCAAAATCCCAGATGTTTAGCTATCATAGGTTCAGGAAAGAAGAGTAAACGAGAAACAGAAGCATGAAGCCACAGTTAAAAAGACCTTGCCCATGAAGCAGATGTACAGAAAACACAAACTGCCATAAAGCCACCTTCCCAAGAAGACAGTCAACAAGAAGTCTTCACTCAGGAGGCAAAAAATCAGACCCAACACTAGTTTGGCCCCAGACCAGAACAGACAAAGCTCACAGGTCAGAGTGACCTGGCTTAGAAGCCTCTGGTGAGAAATGATAAATGTTTGTTTTGAAAATATGTGATCCAAATAAAACTGTGCCTCATCCTGCTTTAGAGACAGTTACAACAATAGAGATATTTTTAAAAAACAAACAAAGTGGGCTGGAGGTATAGCTCAGTTGTGGAGAACATGCTTAGCATTCCTGGGGCCCTCGGCTCCATCCACAGCACAAAAAGAATAAAAATAAATAAATACAAACAGAAGCTGAACTCTGGGTCATTACTGAAAATTTTCATAAAGGGGAGTTGGTTGCACAGCAGCACAGGCGTAAATTACAATATGCAGCGCACAAAACTTTCTAAAGATCCTTATTATCTTTTTCTTTTTTTCTTTTATTTATTTATTTGTGGCACCAAGAATCAAACTCATGACCTCGCACTTGCCAGGCAGAAACTGTGCTGCTGAGCTGTATCCCCAGCCCTCTTTTTTTATTTTAAAGAGAAAAAAATAAAATTCCAAAACAAGATAATAAGACAGCAACAATGGCTAATACACTGTGTATTTTTATCTTTAAATTAATTACTCAGAGTATAATACCAGCATTTAATTCTCCAAACATTATTAGCACAAACATTTCTTTTCAATGAACTAAGACAAATTAGTAGTATAACTATGTAACTATGTTAACTATCTCATGCATCTATATATATATGAGTGTGTGTGTGTGTGCACTTTTTTTTTGCTTTTCCCTTCCTTCTTTTCTCTATTCCCCCATCTTAGTTTACATTTCCTTTTGAAGCTTCTTTCCCATTTACAGTATCTATTTTATATTTTGGATCTTATTTACTCTTCCAGCTTCTCACACTAGGGAGACAATATGACATTTATGCATGTGCATCTGGTTTATTTCACTTATGAGTATGGTCTTGAGTTGCAACCATTTACCTATAAAAGTCTCCAGTTTATCTTTCTTTATTACTGAGTAGTAGTCCCTTGTATAAAAAGACCACACCTTTTTTATCCATTCCTTGACTGATGGGCATTTGGGTTGTTTCCAAAATTTAGCTATTACAGATTGTGCTGCTATAAATCTGGGTGCATATATATCACTGTGACATGTTTTTAATTCTTCTAGGAAGATACCAAGAAGGGAATAGCTTAATGGAATGGAATGTCTAATACTAGTTTTTTGAGGAATTTTCGCACTGAGTTCCACAGTGGTTATACCAGTCAATACTTCCACCAACAGGGGAAAAGTGTTTGTTTTTCCCTATAGCCCCTCCAGCATTCATTATTGGTTGATTTCTTGATAATAGCCATTTTTTCTGGAGTTAGATCTCAGTGTTGTTTTAATTTGCATCTCTCAAATGACCAGTGATGTTGAACATTTTTTCATATATTTATTTGCCATTTGTATTTCTTCATCTGAGAAGTGTATATTCATCTCAGATGTTCATTTTTGGATTGGGTCTTTAAATTTGGGAGGACTAATTTGTTTGAGTTCTTTATATGTTCTCAATAATAGCCCTTTGTTTGAGGAACACCTGGTAAACATTTTCTCCTACATTGTGGGTTGTCTCTTCACTCTGCTGGTGGTTTCTCTTGCTATGCAAAAGGTCTTTAATACAATGAGATTCCAGTTGTTCTTTGTGATATTTCCTATGCAATCAGGGTTTTGTTCATAAAGTTTTTGCCTACACTGATGCCTTCAAGAGTTTTACCTATCCTGTCTTCCACCAGCTTTAATGTTTCTGTTTAAATATTTAAATCTTGGATCCATTTCAAATTTAGTTTAGTGCACAGTGAAAGATATGGATCCAATTTTAATCTTCAGCATGTACAGAACCAGTTTTTCCAGCACTATTCATTAAAGAGGTTATCTTTCTTCCAATGGATGTGTTTGGCACCTTTGTCGAAGATAAGGTGGCTTAGTATGTCTGGAGTTGTCTCCACATCTTCTAATCTATTCCCTTGATCTTTGGGTCTGTTTTTTGGCAGTACCGTGCTGTTTTTATAACAGTAGCTTTACAGTATAATTTCAAATCAGGGATTATGATGCCCCCTGCCTTGCCTTTGTTGCCCAGAATTGCCTTTGCTATTCTAAGTCTCTTCTGATTCAAGGTGAATTTTAGGATTGTTTTCTCTAATTTTGTGAGATATGTTATTGGAATTTTGATCAGAATTGCATTAAATCTGTGTAACAGTTTTGAAAGTATGGCCATTTTCACTATATTGTTTCTTCCTACCCAAAAGCAAGGGATGTCTTTCCATTTTTCGATGTCCTCTTCAATCTCTTTTTTCAGAGTACTGTTATTTTCAATATAGAGATCTTTTACTTGCTTCATTAGATTGATTCCTAGGGTTGTTTTGTTTTGTTTTGTTTTGTTTTGTTTTGTTTTGTTTTGTTTTGTTTGATGCTATTGTGAAAGGTGGTATTTCCCCAATTTCTCTCTCAGTGAGTTTGTTATTCATGTACAGGAAAACTATTGATTTTTGAGTGTTGACTGTATCCAGCTATGCTACTGAATTTGGTTATTAAATCTAGCAGTCTTTTAGTGGATTTTTGGGGGTCTTCTCTGTAGAGTATTATGTCATCTGCAAATAATGATAATTTAATTCCTTCCTTTAGCATTCTCATTCTTTTAATTCTTCCTCTTGTCTAATTGCTCTAGCTAATGTTTCCATAAATACTTTGAATAGATGTGATGGTGAACATTTTTGTCATATTCCTGATTTTAGAGAGAAACCTTTTAGTTTTTTGTTGACTTATTATGATACTGGCTGTTGGTTTGTCATAGATGGCTTTTATCAGATTGAGATAAAGACCATCTATTCCAATTTTCTATAGAGTTTTTATCATGAATAAGTGTTGTTGATTTTTTGTCTAGTAGATCTGTCTTTTTGTGACAGTGGAGTAATGAGGTCCCCCATTACAATTGTGTTAGGGCTTATTTGATTTTCCATGCCCATTAATATTTGTTTTATATAGTTGGGTGCACTGGTATTTGTCATATATATATTTATGACTGTTACCTCTTCCTCTTGGATTGTTCCCTTTAAAAGAATGTAGTGACCTTCTTTATCTCTCTTAATCAGTCTTGGCTTGAAATTCACTTCATCTGAAAATAAAATAGCTATCCATGCTTTTTCTGGGTCCTGTCACATGGCATACTCTTTTCCATTCTTTGACTTTCAGTGTATGAATTTCTTTTTGAATTTAATATGTTTCTTGTATGCAGCATATTGTTGTACTTGTTCTTGATCTGTTCAGCCAGTTTGTGTCTTTTGCTTGATGAACTGAGACTATTAACACTGATGGTTATAACTGGTATGTACTGACTTATCCTTGTCATGTTTTTCTGTGGTTGAATGCTCTCTTTTTTTCCCCCTCTCTGTTTGTTTGCCTTGCCTGGTGGATTCCTTCTGTTGGGGTTCATGGAGTTTTAATCCTTGTTATCTCTTTCTAGAATGTCCTTCAGAACATTTTGGAGTGCTGGTTTTGTGGTCATAAATATCCTCAGACATTCTTTGTCATGAAAGTATCTTATTTCTCCATTAGTGTTGAAAGATAGTTTTGTAAGGTACATCAATCTGGGTTGATAAGGGCCAGGAGTTTGGCTCAGTGGTTTAAGCACCTGTCTGGCAGGCGCAAGGTTGTGAGTTCGATCCCTGGTGCCACAAAAAAAAAAAAGAAGAAGTGTAAATCTGGGTTGATGGTTGTTTACCTTTAGAACTTGAAATACTTCAAGTTCTCCTTGAGTTAAGGGTTTGTGCTGAGAAGTCAGCTGTGATTCTGATGGGCTTTCCTTTATAGATGATTTGTTTCTTTTCCCTAGCAGCTTTTAAGATTCTATTCTTGTGTTGAATTTCTGGAGTCTTGACAATGATATGCCTGGCTATAGATTTTTTTTTAATCATAGCTAAGTGGAGTTATATATACCTCACTTATCTGTGTGTCACATTCTTTTTCTCTAGCAGGGAAGTTTTCTGCCATGATGTCTGTAAACAGTTTTCTTTTTAAATATCATTTATGCTATCTTCTGCATTTTCACTGACTCCAATTGATTTGAATTTATTCTTTGCCTTATCTAGCAGCTGCTAGATTGATTTCTCATGGTCCCTTGCTATGTTTAAGAAGTCTTTCTTTTCGTGATCACTGACTGCAAGCCTGTCTTCTATATCTCAGATCCTATCCTCACATTGGTTTAATCTGTTGCAAATACTTGCAATGGAATTTGTATTCTCCTAGATATCTGCTTGAATCTGCCTTATGAATTCCATTCCTTTCCTATGCTGAGCATTCATAGCTTCCACAATTTTCTTAAGCTTATCTGCTCTTTTGACTGTATCTGCTGTAGAGTCACTAAGCATTGTCTTCATTGTGGACACCATTTCTGCAGTTATTTGGGAAATTATTTCTGATTTGATTTTTTCCAGAGCCTCATTCAATTGCTTATCACTTCAGAAAGGCCAAGTGGGAGGCTTTCAGATTGTCCCACCTCATTGCCCTCTGGGTTTGCCTTTGGTGAACTGGATGTCAGGGGTTGCATCTTGTTTAAGTTTCTTCTCATTTTCTTTCCTTTTCTTTTTTCAGTTTAATTCCTCCTTCTTGTCTTCCTCGAGTTGCTATATTCCAGCATCTGGATGGTGATTCTCAGAGAAGCTCTTTCTCTGCTGCTTACCCGTCCACCATCTTGGGGCTCCTCTCTAAAGATCCTTGTTGCTTATCCCTGCCGGCCCCACCCAGGGCCCACCTCTTGGCACAAATGCACCTACTCTCATTTTCTGTCCCTTATTATTTTCCAGTATTACTTGGGTGTTCCTCTTAATAAATCATCAGCTTGTTTCCTTTATTCCTCAGGTAAGATATACTCTTTCTTATGTTCAGTGATTAAATCCCTGTGAATTTTCCAGTTTTTACCTTTGGCCATATCCCCAGCTGGATATAGTAGTCCTGAAAAGAAGAATCCCAGTTTCTGATGAAATAGAAAAAAGTTTCTAATAAATTACACTTCGAATATTAGCATTTATCTAAATACAAAGACACATGACATACACAAAGACATTCATACACCATAGTCACAGCTTTATGGAGAAATTAAAGTTATTAGAATATTCACTCATGAACTGATGTTATCTACACCATACCTCCTCACAACATCTATTCATTCCTGTGGCTCTGATGTAGTCCTTGGGTAACAACTACATCAGAGCCACCCACCCAACCCAGGATATAATCCTTAAAATCTCAACATCCTTACTTATATCTCCAAGTTCTCCTTTGCTATATAAGTAATATTCACAACTTCCAGGTATCCATCTGTGGACTTGCCTGGGAGTTCATCATTCAGCCTATCAAACTGGCTCTTGAATGTCACAAACTTTATTTAAAAAGATCAGTACAAATTTGAGGTGAGAGAATAGCAATGTGAAATTGCCAGACTTGCAAAAGATGAATAAATTCATACTCAACAAAAGTTATGATTGAGAACTGCCTGGAATTATGAGCAAAGTAACTGACAAATGAGAGTCCTGCAGAGATAGAATTCTTTACAATAGGAAAAATAGAAAATCAGAAAGGATAATAACAGCTGGGCACGAGAAATCAAAATTTATTTAAATACCACCTAATTAAGGGAGAATCTTGGGAAATCTAATGAAGTCTTCAAGTTTTTGCTTATATTGCAAAAATGTGAATAAATATATATATAATCATGTAATTATCTTCAAAAGATTTTATTAAAAATGAGTCAGTCTTGACTCATTTATTCTGAACTTATAATTGCGTTAATTTTATCCCAAAAGAAAACCTTTTTCATTAGTTTTGTTTCATTTTTCAAGATAAATAACCAACTTAAACATATTTTGCAATTTACTATAAAGTTTTGGCCCCTAATCTAAGTGAATTCATTTCAAGTGGTGCTCTTCTAATAATCAACCTAGATAAAGGGTGAGGGGTATAGAAAGTCTCCAGTGAAGACCAAAATAAGTATCCCAAAATAAGGGTCAGGCAAGAGATCTTTGCACAGTTGAATGGGGAGCTGTAGAGAGCAAGACCACATGTCACTTTAAGCTGAGCCCCTTTCCCTATCTGAGACAAAGATTCTCCCCATAAATGAAGTTTGTGCCTGAAGCTTCATCTATAAGGGAAAAACAATCACCAGTCTGATAAACTTAATACTGCAGAGAGATCACAAATACTATACGGAGAACATGGATAAACATCTTTGTGCAAGGGATGACAAAATACACATTTTATTGAGTAACTCAAAGTGTCAAATATAATCTAAGGACTGGGGATTTAGCTCAGCAGTGTAAGCACCTGCCTGGCAAGCACGAGGTTGTGAGTTCCATGCCTGGTACCAAAAAAAAAAAAAAAATCAACTAAAGTGCATTCTCACTAATCTTTTACAAATTAAGTGTAAGCTACTTTCTTTTTTTAAAGAAGAAACTGAGTTTACATTAAAGTTTAGTAATTTTTTCAAGATCAAGCACACAAGGAATAGGGAAATTGAGATCTTCCCAGGCCCAAAGTTCATGCTATTTAATTACACTATGTTTCTTTACATAATCACAAGCCACAACAGTATGTGCGTACTCTTCTCTGTCATCAAGGCACAGTGACACTGAGTAGATTTCTAGACAGTGACTGGAGCAGAAAGGTCAAATGCAGAAGCAGGAGCATCTGCCCTGTGACTTCTCCAAGACTTGTCAGTTTTGTTACCTTGAGGAATGCTTTCAACCTTTAAAAAAAAAACTCCCTGCTTCTTCTGTAAAATGAACGTAGTACTAGTACTTGCCTCAGATAGTTGCTGACATCAAGTGAAGAGCTAGTAAATCCTAAAATTGAAGATGTTCATTCAATGCCATCCCAATGGAGGACCAACAGGAACATCTATAATGAAACAAGCTAGTTCTAAATATGGAAGAATAAACTTACAATAGTAGTCAGGGTTATTCTAAGAGACTAATGAGAAGGTGAGCCCATAAAGAGAAAAAAAGATAATTCTAAAGCTATGCTCAGTAAAACAGCATGGTATTGTACCTGAAAGGACGAAATAATAGAGAAGATCAGAGTCCTGAAACTGACTCAAATATATACAGGGATTTAAAATGTGATAAAAAATGTCTTTCCAACTTAGTAGGAATAGGATGAATTGTCCAATGAAAGTTGTCAGAACAACTGAGGAGCCATCTAGGGAGAAATATATTTCTATCTCTTACCTTTCATAAAAATAAAGACAAGTAAATGATTTCAAAATACAAAATGAAACCATTAAAATTCCTAAAATGAAATACAGAAGAGATTTTTACAATCTCAGTTTAGTGTGGTTCTGAAACTACTTTAAAACTATAGATTAACACAATAAACTGACTACGTAACAACCTTTAATTTCTTTTCTTTTTCTTTCTTGGGTTTTTATTTTCAATCAGATTTTATTGGTACATTTCAGGTATATAGAGTGATCACATTCATCATAGACAATTTGTACCTAACTTGACATAACTTGTTTCTTTTTTTCCCCATTCTCTTACCCTCCCTTCAGCCTCCTCCTTGCCTACCCAGTTACAAAAGCTTTGTTTCCTTTTTTCCTTCTTTTGTCATTTTTTCTTTTCCTTTTCCTTTCTTTCTTTCCCCACACAGTTTCCCTCCCCATCTGACATGTTCTTCCTATTTCACAATACCTATTACACATTTTGGTCCTTACTTACCCTTTTGGTTTCCCACACCAGGAAAACGATGCAGTATTCACACATGTGTGTCCAATTTATTTCACTTAAGAGCATGATTTGAAGGTGTTTTTTTTTCCAGTTTTTGAGAAAGGATTTCGCTATGTAGTTGAGGCTGGCCTTGAACTCACTGTGTACCCTAGGCAGGCCTGGAACTCAAGATGATCTTCCTGCCTCAGCCTCCTAAATGCTGGGATTATAGTCCTGTGCCACCACTCCCAGTTTACAGTGTTCAATATCTGCATAGAAAGAAATCACCAAGCAGTGAAAAATATCCCTGTTGTTTCTTCTAGTTGTCTTATGTGCTTCAAGTATTTTCAATTGCTTTTCTCCTGCTTGAATATGTTCTTTCTCTGGCTTACAAATTACAAACAGAAGAAAACGTCTGTAATACATGTAAATATTCCCACAAATCAATAAGAAATTAGCAACTCTAAGGAAAAAATGGGCACAAATTATAACTCACTGAACATGAAATACAAATGACTTTCCAACATATTTGAAGATAGTCACCTTTCTCAGAAGTGAAACAACATAAAACTCTAATTATTATCTATCAGATTTGGTTTTAAAAATTGATTGCCTAATATATTAGGCAAGCAAAACAAGCACTCGCATACAATGCTAGGGGAATTAGAATTCCACCTCATAGAACATCCTATTTGAAGTAAATTTGGAATTATCTATCAAAGATACATATTTCATCCATAAGTTCCACTTGTATCAATACCAAATATCTGTGAAAATATTCTGATTTTAATATAGCCTATAAAAACACTCTCACATATATATACAAAAAGTGTTAAAGAAAAATTATGTGAAATATTTACTTGGCAATATAAAGCAATCAGATGTAAATTAAAGTTGAGCACTAAATAGGTGATAGCACATAGATACCCTGAAATAATCTGCAGTCATGAACAGGAGTGAGGGCCTCTAGATACAATGAATGGGCCCCAGGGTACACTGTTATATGAAACAAATCAAAGTACTGAACAGAACATGTGGTATCCCACCATATAGGTGGGTGTGTCACACATAAATACACACACTGTAAGATAAAGAAGCAGGAAAATGTTTGTACTTTTTACAATTTTTATCATGCTCTATGGTATCTATTACAAAAAGTTAAGAAAGAAAAAAATATTCAAGCAAGAGCTGGAAATGTTTGAGCAGATTGTCTGTGATCGCAGTTGCCAGCACCACTGAGCCTTGTTGTTGCTATGGGTAATGAGGAATTTTGCTTTGATGCACACAGAGTCTGAAATCCAGGCGGAAGCAGCAGGATGCAGTGCAAATGCACCAGGAGCATCTGGAGTTAGAAGACCTAGTTTCACTTTGCAGTTCCCTGGCTCACAGTTCCCTGTGATCTTGGAAGAGGTACTTACATGTTTGAACCTCAGTTTTTTCAACTATCAATAGGAACAAACACAGTAGGTTTTGCAGGGAGGTTACAGTTGGGTTATTGTAAATGAAAGTACCACCTAAACTTAAAGGGACATAAACACGTTAGTAAATGTCTGATTTTTAAGAATGCAGTGTCATGTAAATTTGAAGAGACATAAACAAGCTAGTTAATTTCTATTTTGTAAGAAATTAGAAATTCAATGGCCTGCAGAGATGAAAATAATTTGAAAGATCTTAATGAAGGTCATATGATAATGAGGATTAACTAGAAGAACCTGCAGCTGCAACAGATGTTCATTGCATCCAAATAGAGGGCACTGTTCACACACGCGTCTGAGAAGTATCAGGGATGGAACACACATAATTTTTTTTTCTACAGAATTTGAACCCCACCTAAGAAATTGTTGGTTTCTATGAGGAGATAGGTCCTAAAAACAAGGTGTGGGAGATTAAAAGAAAACAAGAGAGAGACAAAGTTATGGGATCAGAGGACCACAGTCTAGGATTAAAGCCTCGATCACAGTTTTCTCTGGCTATTTATGACAGTATTTCTTTATGGAAAGCAGAAGCAGAAAATGGGAGGAGTAAATTACTGATAAGTAAGAACTTAATTGTTTAACTATCCCAGGGACTGTCTATTTCTGGCTATACCTGGCTTACATGTTTACCATTCCTTCAGACACATCTTAGCAAAGTGCCTTGTGTTGTCCCAGCAGCATTCCACTGAGAGTAAGGTCCTGAATTCATTTCCTTAAACACAACACAGTTGCAAGACTGCCTCCAGAACAAACAATCATATGGCCTAGTAGAGCACAAAGTTCCTGGGGTAAGCAAAAGTTAAACTAGTTTAAGTTAATCTATGATCCACAAGAAATTATTTTTCTTCCTTGAGGAATTTAAAGAATCCAACCCCTCCTTCTGCTGTGGCAGATGCTAGACACAACCCCTAGGCATGTGCCAATCACCACAGGGCTCAGTAAAAGCAGAAACAGCACACACCTACGATTCCAGGAGTCTGACCTGGGCAACTTAGTGACTTATGAAGGCCTTCTCTCAAAATAAAAAATGAAAAAGGGCTGGGCACATAGTTCAGTGCAGTGGCCCTGGATTCGATTCTCAGTTCTGAAGAAAAAAATCTAAATATTACTAACCTCAAATGAAAACTGAAAAAGAAACCTGCAAATAGGATTAAGGGCTTCATTTATAAGGAAATGACAATCCACCTGAAATAAGAATTCATGTAAAACATAGAGAATGACCAGCAGAACACAGAAAAATAAAAAAATCAGGAGAGAGGAATCTGGATGTGTAGATTTCAATAGATTATCTGGAAAATGCTTTAAAAATCTTTTCATCAAAAGGCATATTCTATGTTCCCTCCCCTTAAATCTGAGTTGACATGAGTGGCTGACTGATAGTATACAATGGGTGCAACACTATGTGACTCCAGTGACCTGGAATCCATGAAATCAGAGAGGAACCGATGGCTCAGAAGTGCCCTGTACTTGTTTAATGTTCTGATGTTGCAGTCAAAATTCTTGATAATTTCTTAACAAGGGACCCACATTTTCACTTTGCATAAATTACAAAGTCAGTCCTACTTCTGACGCTGGGTAATGCAGTTTCTTCCTGATTCTCTGGAACACTAAGCTGGATTCTCAGCCATGACATGAGCCCTCTCAGTTACCAGGAAGCTGCCATGCTGTAAGGAAACCAAACTATCCCACCCAAAGAGACTACAGGTTCAGCCAGTCCTGGCTGCTCTGGGGCTCCACTATTTCCACCCAGGCCCCATCTGAGTGCAAGCATATGAGAGCACCAGAGCCAAAACCGCCAACTGAACCATTCCCGAATTCCTGACAAGGAACTGTGAGAGAATAAGATAATCATAAATGTTCTAAACTCTTAAATTTTGGGCTTTTTAAAATAAAACAATAGTTATTTGACACAATGGATTATATCAGACTAGTTTTTATTCTTCAAATCATGAGTTCTCAATATCCTTTATGCAACAATGGAGCAAGAAGTAGGAAAAGATGGGTAGCAGCACTTTGATTAAAACATTTTCCCTATTAGCTATCAAGCAAGGCAAGCACCTGGGCCTGGAACCCAGGAACCAAGGCAATCGTGATGAGTTACTTTCTGGGACTGAGCCTCCGCCTGGAGCCAGGTGACATAGGAGTACATCAACTCAAAGATTCAAAGAAGGTAAAAAGATTAAAGGAAGATTTTATGTTATTAGCCTAACTCTTCTCCACTCCACTGTCTTCGGAAACCAATGCTCATGCTGCTGAATGCTTTGCAATTCTAACCTCTGAAGGGGTTCGTAGGCTAAGGGACAATGGCTACCATGCAGGGGCTCTCTGCAAGCCAGACTCTCCAGGTACACCAGCTCTAACTTTGCAGAAAGTTCCATGGTGAGGGTTTGCTATGCCCAGTTTCAGAGTGCAGAAGGGAAGCTTAGATGGATGAAGTTACTTTATCAAGTTTACATCTGTTGAGTTCTGATCTGTGCACCACCCTCCTGCATGCTCAGAGCCATGCTCTGAAGGAGCATTTTACAGACAACACTCACTTTCAGAGAGGCTCTCTATTCTGGTCACTCTGAAGCCCAGAGCTTGGACCATAGGACACCCCATTGCCTCTGAAAATCTCCCTCTGACAAAGAAGGTAGGAGTAGCAGTGCCCCCAGCAACAAGCGCATGGGTCTTTTGGAAAGGGAAGAGGGACCTTGCCCTCAATGCCTATCACCTGTCATAAGATTATGGAAATAGACAGACTTTCAGGATTGAGAGCCATATGTAACATATGTAACAGATGTCATCACAAACTTCAGTGAGTTTATTTTGTGACTTGCAAGGACTCCCAACAGGAGACTGTGCCTTTCAGATTAATTATAACTAGAAGATTTGATAACAACTTAGGGAAAGCTCCCCAGAAACATACAGACTCTTACTTGAAAAACAAAAAACAAAACAAAACAAAACAAAAGTGTCTCCATGTGTCTCTAGATCTGATTATCATTTGGTTCCACTTCAATTAGAGAAGCAAGGCAAAACCATTTAAAATACACAGTCTGTACACAGTTATTGTGGGGCCCAGACTCTGTTATGAAAGTGATGTGGCTCAGCACAAAACCTACCTTTTCCTGTTTCTTTGGCTGATATTCATAAGTTCATTTTATCATGTAGTCTTCTATTTTTCTCTTCGTTACAACTTTCAGAACTGATTTTGCTGGCAGTTTCTAAGGTGAGCAGCATCACCTACACCAGACACCTCTTTTCCATCTCCTAGATGGAATCTTACACTATCTATTCCCAATCATGTTTTCTTGCTTATTGTGTAAATTGCATTCATCACTCTAAAAGGACTTGAAACACCCTGCCTGCTTTCTTTTATGTGGAACTTGAAATGCATCGATTTCTGCTGCTACAGCCCTGGCTATATGTTTATTATCTGTCAGTTCTAGTTTACTCGGAAGTTGCCTATTCTGAATCCTGCAGTCTAAAAGCAGCTCACAAAAAGAAAGTCAGGAGCCATAGTTCATGCACACATTGACATTTGCCATCTACCTTCACACTTCTACTCAACATGCTGCTCCTGGGAAGGCCCCTGGCAGCCAAAGGTCTTTATCCTTCTGTGGCCAGCAGAAAAGCCCTCTAAATGTCTCTCATTTCTAGAAGAGAACAAAAGTGTCATTTCTTGTGATCAAATTCAGAACACAAGGTTTTTGCTGTAACCATCATGAATGTATGTCACACACCAAAGCTACGAAAGCCTCAGCTCCCAGGAATCACAAGGTGGGAAAAAAA